>BQNB010029869.1:0-53326 GCA_026074375.1 Tanacetum coccineum
GATTGATTTTGTGCTATTTGGAAGTTGATTATACTTTGCATTTTATCACTTCCCAAATAATAAATATTTTGTAAAAACATTTCTTACACACCACTCCCCACTAAACATTCCCCTAATAATTTGTTTATCCCCACTTTCCAAACAAATGATCAAACATACTTTCCTACACTATCTCAACATTTCCGCAAACACTCTTTCCTATTTCCTAGATACATTCCCTAATCATTATTATCTAATTCTTTTCTTCTTTAAAAATATATAATATACATAATCACTTCTTTGATTATCACCTTCTTTACCATAATCACATAAACCTCAAACCTTCACCACATACACTCTCCCCAAGTTTAAACCACATGTGACAACTCATATTCTCTTACACAATGTACCCTCTTGTACTAGTTCTCTCCTACATTTCAAACAAAGGCTCCTATATGTATTGTCATAACATTCTTTAACTCACACAACTCACTCACTCAACTTACTCACTCACTTACTCACTCACTCACTCACACACTCATATTTGAATTTTAAATATCACACACACACACACACTCTCAAATCGTCTCTTACACACTTTGCCAACTCACTCTTTCCCAACATTTAAATTTCAAAATTTAAAGTTGAAACATAGGCCCCAAACCATCGCATCACCATCACTTCCCTTTCACATCTTGCCAGCTCACATACAACTCAAAATCTTACACAACACAATTTGAATTTAATATTCAAATTTCCCCCTCACAACTTCCACCCTTCCTTACTAAGAAAAGCATATTCTCTTAGCATATTCTTTCTCTCTTAACCATGCCAATTCTCGAACCCAAGCATGCTTACTTTCCAACCCATCCTAGTAAACACACAACCATCTCATAACTTTTGAATTTGAATTTCAAATGCACTCTCTTTCACACAATGACAACTCATCCTTATCTTGAATTTTAAATTTCAAATAACGGGAGGCAAACTATTATCTATCACATGGAGAATACCTAAAAGATAAACCCTTTGTCCAATGGTTCTTATCTTTTTCTTTGAAATTGGACAAACACCCCTAAAACTTCTTTTATACGCTTCAAAAACATTTTTATAAAATAGCTATTTGAATTGGTTGACCTTATAACACTTTAAGTGTTAGAATGATGGAAAGGTCAAAGCATAAACTATAATTAGGGGGGTTAGGAAGAACGGGTATTTAAAACGGCAAAAACCCAAAAAATCTGAGATGGGTTTCTGGTGCGCCGCTCAAATTGGTTTTTACCTATTTGGGTTTTTAGCCTATAAATACCCCTCTTGGGCTTTTGAATTCCTCACCTCTTTCCATTCATTCTTTCATCTTGTTTCTCTTCTATTATTCTCTAAGTCTAACACTACTTGTGTTCCAATCTTTTTAATCTGTCATTATATTGAAGAGAACAAATCTCTGTAAGAGAGACACACACGTACCTAATCCACACTTGTGTGTTAAGTTGAGGGTCTTCTTTTTATACCCTTTCTACTAGAATTGAGTCTCTAGGTTAGATTAGGACTTGATTTAAACAATCAACTTTCATTCAATTTGGTTGTAAAGGAAGTCTTGTATCTGTGTGATCAAGCCTAGATCGTGTGGTTATCTAGTGAGGTTTGGTATACTTTCGTGGGGGAAGTTGTAACCTTTGCCCTTTTGTGTTCTGAATATTTCATTTATAGTCCTTTGACTATTTGACTTTTGTCAGTTTATTCAGATTTTTGTACCGTGTTGATGGTGGTGATTTTATGAGATATGTGCTGATTTGAGGTTTATTGTGATTAATAATCCCTTTTGGAAGGTATTATTGTGTTATGTGTATTCCGGGTGGTTTGACCCGTGAATTTTGAGAAATGCCGAAAATGAGTTCGACACGTCCGTTAATGTCCAAATTGAGTTTTGAAGGGATTAAAGTGAAAATATGTCATGTGAATACTCTAGGTTAATGGAAAAGTATTTTTAAAGTGAATAAAAATGCTAATTAACTTTGGGTTAAATTTTACGGTTGAGTTTTACGAGTATTTAAGTGATCTCGACACGAAAAGAAAGGCCCGAGACCCCATGGGATACCATGGCCGGTCAAAAGAAGACTAGGGAGACAAGGTGGCTTAATTTTAGCTAACCTTATCCAAATTGTACATAAGATGCTTTCCTTATCCTCATTTTTACACATAGTTCATTTCAAAATCAAAAAATATTACTTCCCTTCTCTTTGTGTTCGTCCGAACCTACAACACTAACTCTTATATTTTTGAAAGTTTGATCAAGAAAACATGAAGACATAAATATTTGGGGTTGATTCTAGTGTTTGGTTATTCATTTAAACAACGTTTGGGTTGTCCGGTTCATGTCAAAATCTACAAATTTGAAGATTTTCTTGTAAGTTTTCAAATTTAAATTTTCTTTTTCTTTTTGGGTTTATTTGATGCATAGATGTTATAGATGTTAGTTGTACAAGTTGATCGTTGTGAAAATTAATTTTTGGAAGCGAAACGAAAGAAAAAAGGGGTGTTTGGTTCGTATAAAAAGAAAAGGAAAAAGAGGATTTTTGTAGTTTTGATGTCGTGGTCGTGATGGTTGAATAAAATATGATGCTAGAATGCTTATTTTTTTTATAGTAGCTTGTATGGCTGTTAGCCTCAATTTATTGAGTCGAACAAGGAAGCTCGGTCACTCTACGATGGAGCTTCGGTCTTTAATTAGTTAACGTTGTAATAGGATATTATCGGGAATCGGGCTCGATAGTGAATCTAATATTGTATATGTTTCGGGTTTAATCCCAAGCAAAACCCGAGCCCGGGTCCTAGTTAAATATCCCGCGCGTCATTTAACGCGACGGGGTATATAAGCTTTTTCTTACCATAGAAAAAGCTAGTTGTTGCATTTCTAATATATCTTTCTCTTTTCTTTTCTCTCAACTCTCTCTCTCCTTTTTCTCTCTCTAAACAACTCACCTCCTCATTTCTAGTTCCGATTTCGTGATAGATTGTATGAAGTGAAGTGTTACGGGATCCTACAATTGGCATCAGAGCTACGTGTGGATTCGTGGTTGATTCGTGTGGTAAAACAAGCTCAAATTCGTGGCTTATATTGTGACAAAAAACCCCACGGTTCAAAAACATTTTGAGATTTTGGTATTTTTTAAAAAAGTGTTGAATTTGTGAAAAATGTTAAAAATAAGGTTTGAAACCTTGGAAAACGTTGTATAAACGACGAGTAATGTCGAAATTTCGTAAAAAGCTTATACTTAAAAATTTTCTTAAAAACATGTTTTTTGATTTTAAATAATAAAATAATATTTAATTATTTTATTTTACTTATTTAATAAAATTCACTAAAAAGACGAAAAATATAATTTTTCTCAAACTTTTTTAAATGTGTTTATTATGAGAAACGTTTCAATTTCAAACCATATATTGATTATTTTGATGTATGACTAAGGTGTAACGAAAACTGACTTTGTCGAAGATATATTTATAATTAATAATTATAAATATTTATTATATTACTTATCTATTTACGCTAAATAGTATAAGTATGTATTATCGAGGAATGAGATTGATATGATTGTGGAGTTAAGTCGTCAACCATCACACCACTATATTGTTTTGGGTAATTGAACTTGCGTCTCTAAACATCTATGCATCAAACGTGAAGATTGTTTAGAATTGGATGATTAAATTGGACATTAATGGACTAGGTCGTGTGCGGGCATCGTTGCATTTGGTTGTGTGATTGAGATTTAGTTGCTAAAGACTTTCTTGAGGTGAGTTCTCATAGCCCCACTTTTTACTATTTTTTCATTGTGGGAAAATGATACTCAGACGTGTTTTGAAATGTTTTGAATTGATTTGTGCAAAATGTGGTTTTGTTTTTGGGACAAGTTATGTGCTTATGACTGCTATATTGTATTATGTGATGCATGATTGTTGGATCGGATGGGTACGACCTCCTACCTAGTGTTGTGTGAGATTATTGGATCCGATGGGGTCCGAACTCCCAGTATTTGTGTGATTATTGGAGCGGATGGGTACGCCTACCCAGGTTTGTGTGTGGTCCTGCCCTAATTTTAGTGCTCCAGCTGGTAGGCCTTTAGGTGCGTAAGTGACATATGGTTATTGATTAGCGGTGATGCTAAGGTTGTTTGCATATATTCACTGTCATATAGCACTATTGTCCACTGGTTGAAATATTGGCACAACTTTTGGGTTTAAGGTCAAACCTACGAGCTCACCAACATTATTGTTGACGTTTTTGAGTATCATTATCAGGTGAAGTGAAAGAAGAGTGGTTGGGTGATTAATAGTAGACTTAGAAGTATCCCGAGTGGAATTTCATTTGAAGTCTTGCTTGTTTGTTATTTTGATTCTTGTTTTTTGATGTTTTAGATTAAGTATAGATTATGGTCCCCTGTGAGGGCATTGGAATAATTGTAAGAGATTGTGGATTTTTAGTTGCGATTTGAGACATCAGTCGAGTTTGTTCGAGGTTGATGGTCTCATAGGCCTTGGGTTTTATGCAATGTAGTTTTCTCTTATTTTGTTATTTGTGTTTATGATGATAATTATGTTGCATTCCAGGTTTCCGCCACTTGTTTAAGCGACGTCTAATGAGAAAAGGCGACATAGTTAGCGTCTGGAATAGCGATGGATATGGATTTTTGGGATAGAACTCGCGACAACTAGCGACTCCATGAAGCAAGCGAAAATCTGTCGCAAATGCTTTTTGCGACATCATTTCCAGTCGCTACGAGCGACAAACTTGTTTGTCGATATTGATGACGCTAATTTTTTGCGACGTAGTTTGATGTGACGCACAATCTGCGACATTTTAACACCGACATGTCCCTACCCGTCGCAAAATATGACGCAATGATAAAATCCGTCGCTAATTACGTCGCTAAATCCGTCGCTAAAGGCTGAAATTCTTGTAGTGAGTATATGCTTATGCATTGGTTAATTGTACATATTGTATAAATGTTTGTATTACTGAATTTTAACTTTTAGTTATTTGCATCAAAAGTTGTACAATAAGCATAAATGGTTGTATTATTTAATTTTTGGCATTCAATGAGGAGAGATATTCTTTTTTTGCTTTATATCTATACTACTTTATAAAGCATTTAACCTATCTATTTTTAGAAGTCTTAAAAAATTAAGTAAAAAAGATTACTTTATTAAAAAAGATTTAAAACATTAGAAAATGTTCATCATACACCTTTAAAATCCTTTAATAGCCAACACTTTAACAACCAATTAAATAGTAAAGTTGTAACGGCTCATATACGTTTTTAGTACAGTCAACTTGTAACTGATAACATTGATATTGTCATCAATTCAGTCAAATTGTAACTGCTGCATTCATGTGGTCCATTTGTAACGGTCCATTAAACATCATTTAAGTGTAAACCACAAACTCAAATACGAGTATAAAAACTTAACACACTAACAAAATTATCACACCATTTTCATCTATCTATTTTATCTCTCTTAAAAACACAAGCATATTTCTCTTTATTTCTTCAAACCACCAAATTCCGCCGTCTCACATATCAGATTTTGCCGCCACTACCATTTAGTTCTGCCGTCACATTTGCCAACATCATGTGTCGTCAGCCGCTACCGCAGCCATTGTCTCCGCCGTCTGCCACCCTAATGATCATGACTTTGGAGGAATACGGGTACCAAAGCAGAAGAGGAATACGGGTACCAAAGAAATTGAGGTTTTCTTATTCCGGTGACTTCATTTTTTTTAAAAAGGTGATGAAGGTTTTGAAGATGAATGAAGAGGGTTTAAGATGTTTGATTTGGATGATTTTGTTAAAATGTTTGATGACATCATGGTTAATTATTGCAAGGATGATTTCAAAAAATGTTGAAATGTTGAGGGCTTACATTGTTGATGTCAAATGCTAAGGTTTGATGGATTTGGATTTTCTTAGGGATAGAGTCTTATGAATTAATGATTGATCTGCAAAGCATTCGTGATCCTGAATCTATTAACTTTTGATGAAGTGATTGAGATTTTTAGTTAGTTTTTTCATCATGTTATGTTAGTGATTTGGTGATTGTAGTTTTGAATTGATGATCGATGATGATGATGATGATAACCCGTTTGGGGTTTTATTTTGTTGAATTGTTAGAATTTTGATATTTGATTTGTGATTATTGGGGTGTTTGGATGTAACCTTTGCCCTTTTTGTGTTCTGAATATTTCATTAATAGCCCTTTGACTATTTGACTTTTGTCAGTTTATTCAGATTTTGTACCGTGTTGACGGCAGTGATTTTATGAGATATGTGACGAATTATGGTTTATTGTGATTAATAATCCCTTTTGGAAGGTATTATTGTGTTATGTGTATTTCGGGTGGTTTGACCCGTGAATTTTGAGAAATGCCGAAAAACGAGTCCGACACGTCCGTTAATGTCCAAATTGAGTTTTGAAGGGTTTAAAGTGAAAATATGTCATGTGAATACTCTAGGTTAATGAAAAAGTATTTTTAAAGCAAATAAAAATGCTAATTAACTTTGGAGTAAATTTTACAGTTGAGTTTTACAAGCTTTTAAGTGATTTCGACATGAAAAGAAAGGCCCGAGACCACTTTGGATCCCTTGGCCGGTTATGGGAAGTGTAGGGAACAAAATGGCTAAATTTTAGCAAGTGTGTCCCAAGGTGTACATATATATTCCCACCACTAAACACTTTCCTCACATTTTCATTTCATTTCAAAAAAATAAAACACACACTTTAGTGTGTGTGTGTGGTGCGTCCGAACCAAGCAAACAAGAAAAAACCATAGTTTTCCAACTTTGATCAAGAACGTGTTATTCCGGGTTAATAAGAGTGTTTGGGTATTCATTTAAACAATGTTTGGGTTGTCCGGTTCGTATCGAAATCTACAAATTTGAAAATTTTCTTGTAAGTTTTCAAATTTAAATTTCGTTTGTCCTTTTGGGTTTATTTTGATGCATATATGTTAGTTGTACAAGTTGATCGTTGTAGAAATTGATTTTTGGAAGCGAAACGAATAAAAGGGTGAGTTTGGTTCGTGAATAGTAAAAGGAAAAATGGGGTTTTTGTAGTTTTGATGTTGTGGTCGTGATGGTTGAATAATATATAATGCTTGAATGCTTATTTTTTATAGTAGCTTGTATGACATATTCGGGCTTAGTTTTAAGCTATTTCTTGGCTTATTTTGAGCATATATGCCACGTATGACTTCTCAAAATCACTAGGAAAGTGATTTTGATTATTTGTGTTATGGCGTATGTTGTGGATTATTTTTGAGGCTTATGGTAGTAACCAAAAGCGATACGTAACTTATTAGCTTATTTTAAAGCTTAATATACATATTTGAGTTTATGGACTCACGGACCAATAAGTCCATTTGAGCCGCGGCTTAATGGGAGGGCTTATTGTAGTTCGGATTATTTCTACATATAAGTATATACTTATATATGAAATTGGACCTTGGTTTGGGACTTGGATTATATTTTGGGACTTATTAATGACTATCGGGACCCCATTTGTTAGGGCGTTAAGGCCAAAATAAAGCAATATTTAGTAGTTATGAAAACTTTGTCGGACTTCTGAAAGTGAAAATGTATTTGCGAAGCGATATTGAATGAGATTTTGGAGAAAAGTTTTGATAAGTGTTAAAGATTGAGAATTTAGGATTTTGTCGAAAAGTGTAGAATTTATGAAAATTGATGAAAATAAGGTTTTAAACTTTGGAAAACGTTGTATAAATGTACAAGTCATGTCAAATTTCGTTTATTAAATTCGTTTTATAACTTAGAGATGTTCTTAAAAAATGGATTTTTGATTTCTAAATAATAAAATTAATATTTAATTATTTATAAATTCACTTAAAAGACAAAAATATTAATTTTTCTCGAACTTCTCGATGGTTTATATTGAGTAAACGTTTCATTTTCACCGTTATAACTCGTTTATATTTGAAGGGACTAAGGTGTTACCGAAATATGGACTTGTCGAGTTTTTTTTTAATTATTAATTATAAATATTAATTATATTAACTTATTATTTTCTCTAAATAGTATATGTATCTATCGGGGATTGAGATTGATTGATTTGATTGTCGGAGTTAGTTGCCATACCATCACACCTCTATAAACTGTTTTGGGAAAATTGTACATCGCGGGCTAAACTATATCATCAAACGTGAAGATTGGTTTGGAATTTGATGATTTAAATGGGGGACATTATCTGGACTATGGTTACGTGTGGTGGGCATCGTTGCAATTTTATTTGCCTTTTGGTGGTGTTTTTGATTGAGTATTGGGTTAGCTAAAGACTTGCTTGAGGTGAGTTCTCGTAGCCCTACTTTTTACTGGGTTTTCTTCCGCTGGGGGAAAATAATACTCAAATGTGTTTTGAAATGTTTTGAATTGATCTGTGCGAAATGTGGTTTTGTTTTTGGGACAAGTTATGTGCTTATGACTGCTATGTGAATATTAGGTGTATGCATGTATAATTGGATCAGGAACGGTACGCTCTACCACAGTTTGTAGTATTTATAAGATTATTAGATCGGATGGGTACGCCTACCCATTATTTGTGAGATTATTGGATCGAATGGGTACGCCTACCCAGTATTTGTGTGATTATTGGAGCGGATAGGTACGCCTTCCCAAGTTTATGTGAGATCTTGCCCTAATATTAATACTCCAGCTGGTAGGCCTTTTAGGTGTGTAAGTGACATATGGTTATTGATTAGCGGTGATGCTAAGGTTGTTTGCATATATTTACTATCATATTGCACTATTGTCCACTGTTGAAATATTGGCATAACTTTTGGGTTTAAGGTCAAACCTACGACCTCACCAACATTATTGTTGACATTTTCGAGTATCATTTTTAGGTGAAGTGAAAGAGGAATAGTTTGGTGATTGATAGTAGACTTAGAAAGTATCCGGAGTGTGTGAAATTTCGTTTGAAGTCGTGGTTGCTTGTTGTTTTGATTATAGTTGGATATTATGGGAATAAGTTTGGATTTTGGGTCCCCTGTGGAAGGGCGTTGGATTATTGGTAAGTGATTGGTGAAAATTTATTATGCATTGGCATTTGAATAATTGTAAGAGATTGTGGATTTTAGTTGCGATTTGGGACATCACTTGAGTTTGTTTAAGGTTGATGGTCTTCATAGCACTTGGAGTTTATGCAATGTAGTTTTCTCTATTTTGTATCTTGTGTTATGATTGATCATTATGTTGCATTCTCGAGTTTCCGCCATTGTTGCGGTGTGACAGATTGGTAGTCAAAGCCAAGGTTAACCTAAGATCTATCGTCTAGTTGCGTATAGGATCTATGTGCGTGGTGTTCCGCTTCTGTGTGCCTTTGTGTGTTCACGGTTTGGTGCCTTAGTTATGTCAGTCATTGAAATGGGTGGGCTCAATATTGGATATGAATGGGAAAGGATGCGAATATAAGTACGGTGGCCAACGTAGTTATAAGCGTATCACAACTCACTCATACTTGATAATGTTGTTCACACAAATCGATGTTGACACCGTAGGGTGGAGTTACGTGTATATCTGGTTATATATAGTAAGATATTCTATATATATGTGCGAGTCTTCCCACTTACCTAACGTTGCCCATGTTCTCCCTCGTATAGATAATGCCGCCAAGGATGAGGACCCGAAGTGCTGGCCGGCCTGCTGCCGAATCACTAGGAGGGGGAACGGGTGAACGGGTTGGTAGAGGTGGAAGGGGTAGAAGACCTAGGGAAGGTAATGATGAGCGTGTTGAGGATTTGAATGGTCAAGGAAATGACCAGGGTTTGGGAGCTAATGGGGGTGTAGAGGGAGTCAATGGGAATGTAGAGGGAGCCAATGGGGGTGCACCCGACTTCTCGACGATCATTGCCCAGCAATTGCAGAACCTCTTACCCGCCATGCTAGCTCAGGTTAGTAACCGAGGAAATGTTGGAAATCAGAATGGTAATGTGGTTAATGAGAATGTTCAGGAGAACGTGGGGAATGTGTTAGTAAATGGCAACCGGGTAGGTTGTTCATATAAGGAGTTCTTAGCTTGTAACCCTAAGGAATATGATGGTAAGGGAGGTGCTGTAGTTCTTACTCGTTGGATTGAGAAAATGGAGAACGTACAGGATATGAGTGGTTGTAGTAATGACCAAAAAGTGAAATACACTGCTGGTTCATTTGTGGGTAAGGCTTTAACGTGGTGGAACTCTCAGATCCGCACACTAAACCAAGAAGTTGCTGTTAGTATGTCATGGAATGACTTTAAGTTAGAATCTAAGTTGTGGAATGACGCCATGGTCAGGGCTGGTCATGCTGCGTATACTGATAGGTTTCATGAGTTGGCTAGGTTAGTTCCACACTTGGTAACTTTTGAGTGTAGAATGATTGAAAGGTATGTGTATGGCCTTGCTCTACAAATCCGTAGGATGGTGGCAGCAACGGAGCCAAAGACTATGCAAAAGGTAGTGCAGATTTCTAGTGCACTGACCAATGAGGCTGTGAGAAATGGATCAATTAAGAAAGTTGAGAAAAGAGGAAATGTAGGGGAAACTAGCAATGATAAGAATGGTACGGATGACAATAAGAGGACTAGGACTGGGAATGTTTTTGCTACTACTATAAACCCTGTAGGAAGAGAGAATATGGGTACTTGGTCCAAGTGTACCACCTGCAACTCCTACCATGCACCCGGAGGGCCTTGTCGCACATGCTTTAACTGTAACCGTCCGGGTCATTTGGCAAAGGATTGTAGAGGTGTGCCGAGGAATATGAATCATGTCAATGCTAGAAACCTAACTGTTAGAGCATTTTATGAGTGTGGTAGTACCGACCATGTCAGGCCAGCTTGTCCTAGATTGAATAGGGCACGAGGCCTGGAAGAAAATCGTCTAAATCAAGTTACTACTAATAACGGGGGTCAAGGTCGTGGAAACTAAGGGAACCAGGCTAGGGGTAGGGCATTCATGTTAGGAGCAGAGGAAGCTCACCAGGATCTGAACTTTGTAACAGGTACGTTTACTTTGAACGATCATTTTGCCACTACCTTATTTGACTCTGGTGCCGATTATAGTTTTGTTTCTACTACTTTTATACCTCTGTTAGGCTTACATGTTGGAGTAGAGGAAGCTTGGGGGGGGGGTCCAGGATCCGAACATGTATGACGGGGTACGTTACTTTGAACGATCATTTGGCCATCTACTTATTGACTCTAGCTGCGACTTTAGTTTTTTCTACTACTTTTTTACCTCTGGAGGCTTAGAAGCAACGACTTGGTTTTCTAGATATGAGATTTGAGATGCTAGCGAGCAGCTAGTACGAGATTGATAAGGTTATTAACGGTTGTAAATTTGAAATGAGGGTCAATGTCTTTGCACATCGATTTGTTACCTTTTGGTCATGGAAAGTTTTGATATGTTATAGGTTTGGACTTGTTGTCTAATTATATGGCTGTAATAATTTGCCTTGAGTAGGTAGTGAGGATACCTCTACGAATGGTCAAGAGTGGCTTTGAGTAGTAGGAAGATGAGACCGGATGAGAAAGTGTTGATGTTGATGAGTGCTAAGGCTGGTGATAAGAAACAAGAAGAGATTGTTGTGGTTAGAGATTTTTCTGAGGTATTCCCGGATGACCTATCTGGAGTGCCGCCTGTTCGGGAAATAAAGTTTCGAATTGAGTTAATCCTTGGAGCAACGCCGGTTGCAAAGTCTCCTTATCGTTTGGCACCTTCTGAATGGAGGAGTTGTCTGGATTAACTCAAGGAAATCCAGACAAACGTTTCATTCGACCTAGTTTGTTGCTTGGGGAGCGCCTGGTATTATTTTTTAGAAAAAGGTTGGTTTTTTTGGGATGTGCCATTGTAGTAATAGGAGAATTGAACAAGTTGACCTTTAAGAATCGTTCCGTTTCTATAGAATTGATGATCTATTTGATCAACTGCAAGGGTCACAGTTTTTCTCGAAGATAGATCTTAGGTCTGGATACCATCAGCTGAGAGTGCATGAGGATGACATTCCAAAGACTGCGTTTAGAACTCGTTATGGACATTTCAAGTTCACAGTAATGCCCTTTGGTCTGACTAATGCACCAACAATATTTATAGATTTGATGAATAGAGTTTGTAGCCGTATCTTGATAGTTTGTGTTGATAGTGTTTAGACGATATCTTAATCTACTCTACGACTCTAGAGAGCATGTAAGACATTTGGTTAGTTTAGAACTACTCAAAAAGGAGAAACTGTATGCTAAGTTTTCTAAGTGTGAATTCTATCTAAGAGAAGTGCAGTTTCTTGGGCATGTGATAAATGGTAATGGAATTCATGTGGACCCTAGTAAGATTGAAGTTGTTAAGAGTTGGAAAGCCCCTAGAACTCCGACTGAGGTTCGTTCGTTCTTAGGATTGGCTGAGTATTACCGTAGGTTCATTGAGAACTTCTTTAAGATATCTAAGTATCTTACTATCTTGACTCAGAAGAGTAAGACTTTCAATTAAGGTGAGGAACAGGAATTGGCATTTCATTAAAGGATAAGTTGTGTAATGCGCCTGTTCTAGCTCTCCTTGATGGACCGAAAGACTTTGTGGTATATTGTGATGCGTTCGGGATAGGACTAGGCTGTGTGTTATGAATATGATCCTTCAGTCGAGTATCAAAGATAGGATACTGGCGGCTCAGAAGAAGGCTGTGGATGAGGTTGTAGTATTGCAGAAAGGTTTAGATGAGATGATAGAACAGAGAAGTGATGGAACTTTGTACTACCTGGATTGAATATGGGTACCTTTGAAGGGTGAGGTGAGAACCCTGATAATGGATGAAGCCCATAAGTCAAAGTACTCTGTACACCCAGGAGCTGATACGATGTATTATGATTTAAGAGATAGGTATTGGTGGCCTAGAATGAAAAAGGATATAGCTGAATATGTTAGTAAGTGTTTGACTTGTCTAAAGGTTAAGGCTGAGCATCAAAGGCCAACTAGCTTACTCCAGGAACCTGAGATTCTCGTATGGAATATGGGAAGGGGATAGCTATGGTTTTGTGACTAAGTGGATGCCTAGGATTTTAGTGGGCATGACACAATCTGGGTCATTGTGAACCGATTGACTAAGTCTACTCATTTTCTACCTATGCGTGAGGATTATAATATGAAAAGGTTGGCTATATTGTATTTGAATGAGATAGTTTCTAGACATGGTGTGCCGATCTCGATTATATCGGATAGTGATAGTCTTTGCACATCGAGGTTTTGGCAGTCAATGTAAGAGGCATTAGGGACTCGTTTAGATATGAATACGGCTTATCACCCTCAGACCGATGGTCAGAGTGAGCGTACTATTCAGACTTTAGAAGACATGCTTAGAGCGTGCGTCCTGGACTTCAGAGGAAGTTGGGATGTTCATCTTCTATTGGTTGAGTTTTCGTATAACAATAGTTATCATTCTAGTGTGAGATGTGCTCCGTTTGAGGCATTGTATGGTAGAAAGTGTCGTTCGCCAATTATGTGGGCTGAGGTTGGAGAATGTCAGTTGATAGGACCTGAGTTAGTGCAAGAGACTACTGAGAAGATCTCGCAGATTAAGGATAGACTTAAGGCTGCGCGTGATCGTCAGAAAAGTTATGCTGATAAGAGGAGGAAGCCTCTAGAGTTTAGTGTAGGTGACTATGTCTTGCTCAAAGTGTCGCCTTGGAAAGGTGTGGTATGCTTTGGGAAGAAGGGAAAGTTAGCACCTAGGTTTGTTGGACCGTTTGAGATTATTGAGAAAGTAGGCCATGTGGCCTATCGATTAGATTTTCCTAAGGAATTGAGTGGTGTTCATGACACGTTCCACGTGTCGAACCTTAAGAAGTGTTTGGTTGATCCAACACTGAAAGTGCCTTTGGATGAGATTCAAGTTGATGCTAAGTTAAATTTTGTAGAAGAGCCTGTGGAAATTTTTGAAAGAGAGTTTAAGAAGTTGAAGCGTAGTAGGATTGCCAATGTCAAGGTTCGGTGGAATTCGAAACGTGGCCCTGAATTCACGTGGGAACGTGAAGATTAGATGAAGTTGAAGTACCCGTATTTGTTTAGTGATGTTAGTAGTTGAATTTCGGGGACAAAATTCTTTTAGGGGGGGGGGGTAGAATGTAACCTTTGCCCTTTTTATGTTCTGAATATTTCATTTATAGTCTTTTGACTATTTGACTTTTGTCAGTTTATTCAGATTTTTGTACCGTGTTGACAGTGGTGATTTTATGAGATATGTGATGATTTGAGGTTTATTGTGATTAATAATCCCTTTTGAAATGTATTATTATGTTATGTGTATTCCGGGTGGTTTGACCCATGAATTTTAAGAAATGCCAAAAACGAGTCTGACACGTCCGTTAATGTCCAAATTAATTTTAAAGGGTTTAAAGTGAAAACCTTTTGTCATGGAATTCTCTTATGTTATTGGAAAAGTTTTTTAAAGTGAATAAAAATGCTAATTAACTTTGGGGTAAATTTTACGGTTGAGTTTTACGAGTATTTAAGTGATCCCGACACGAAAAGAAAGGCCCGAGACCCCATGGGATACCATGGCCGGTCAAAAGAAGACTAGGGAGACAAGGTGGCTTAATTTTAGCTAACCTTGTCCAAATTGTACATAAGATGCTTTCCTTATCCTCATTTTTACACATAGTTCATTTTCAAAATCAAAAAAATATCCTCTCCCTTCTCTCTTGTGTTCGTCCGCACCTACAACACACACACTCTTATAATTTTTGAAGTTTGATCAAGAAAACATGAAGACATAAATATTTGGGGTTGATTCTAGTGTTTGGTTATTCATTTAAACAACGTTTGGGTTGTCCGGTTCGTGTCGAAATCTACAAATTTGAAGATTTTCTTGTAAGTTTTCAAATTTAAATTTCGTTTGTCCTTTTGGGTTTATTTTGATGCATAGATGTTAGTTGTACAAGTTGATCGTTGTGAAAATTGATTTTTAGAAGCGAAACGAAAGAAAAAGGGGTGTTTGGTTCGTGTAAAAAGAAAAGGAAGAAGAGAGTTTTTGTAGTTTTGATGTTGTGGTCGTGATGGTTGAATAATATATGATGTTAGAATGCTTATTTTTGATAGTAGCTTGTATGCTTTTCGGCTCTCTTTTTTAAGCTATATTCTTTGGCCTTATTGGGCTTATATGCCACAATGGATCTAAATTAAAGGAAAGTGTTTTGATTATTTTGTGTTATGGCGTATGTTGTGGACTATTTTTGAGGGATTCATGTTGTAATACAAATCGATACGTAGCTAATAGATTATTTTTAAAGATTTATATACCTATTTGGAGTTTATGGACTCACGACCCAATAAGTCTATTTGAGCCGCGGCTTAATGGGAGGGCTTATTGTGGTCCGGATTATTTCTACATATAAGTATATACTTATATATGTAAATGGACCTTGCGTTTTGGTAATAATAGTATTTGATCTTATATATGTACCATTGGGACCCTTGTTGGGCCTTAAGGCTCAATAAGCGATATGTAGTAGTTATGAGAGTTTTGATGGACTTTTGAAAGTGAAAATGTATTTACGAAGTGATATTGAACGATATTTTAGGAAAAACGTGTTAGTAAGCGTTAACGATTGAGATTTTGGAATTTTGTCGAAAAGTGTCGATTTTGTGAAAAATGTTGAAAATAAGGTTTGAAACCTTGGAAAATGTTGTATAAACGTACGAGTCATGTCGAAATTTCATAAAAAGTTTATACTTAGAAAATTTCTTAAAAACATGATTTTTGATTTTAAATAATAAAATAATATTTAATTTTATTTTATTTATTTAATAAATTCACTAAAAGACAAAAAATATAATTTTTCTCGAAACTTCTCTAAAGTGTTTATTATGAGTAAACGTTTCATTTTCTACTGTATAATGATTATTTTGAAGTGACGATGGTTTTACGAATGGAACTTGTCGAGATATATTTATAATTAATAATTATAAATATTTATTATATTACTTATCTATTTACGCTAAATAGTATAAGTATGTATTATCGAGGAATGAAATTGATATGATTGTGGAGTTAAGTCGTCAACCATCACACCACTAAATTGTTTTGGGTAATTGTACAACGCGTCTAAACTCTATGCATCAAACGTGAAGATTGTTTTGGAATTGGATGATTAAATTGGGACATTAACTGGACTAGGTCGTGTGCGGGCGTCGTTGCATTTGCTTGTGTGATTGAGATTTGGTTGATAAAGACTTGCTTGAGGTGAGTTCTCGTAGCCCCAATTTTTACTGTTTTTCCGTTAGGGGAAAATGATACTCAAATGTGTTTTGAAATATTTTGAATTGATCTGTGTGAAATGTGGTTTTGTTTTTGGGACAAGATATGTGCTTATGACTGCTATGTGAATATTATGTGATGTATGATTGTTTGGAGCGGATGGGTACGCCTACCTAGTATTTGTGTGATTATTGGAGCGGATGGGTACGCCTACCCAGGTTTGTGTGTGGTCCTGCCCTAATTTTAGTGCTCCAGCTGGTAGGCCCTTTAGGTGCGTAAGTGACATATGGTTATTGATTAGCGGTGATGCTAAGGTTGTTTGCATATATTCACTGTCATATAGCACTATTGTCCACTATTGAAATATTGGCACAGCTTTTGGGTTTAAGGTCAAACCTACGAGCTCACCAACATTATTGTTGACGTTTTCGAGTATCATTTTCAGGTGAAGTGAAAGAAGAGTAGTTTGGTGATTGATAACAGACTTAGAAGTATCCCGTGTGGAATTTCGTTTGAAGTCTTGCTTGCTTGTTGTTTGATTTTAGTTTCGGATGTTTTGGAATAAGTTTGGATTATGGTCCCCTGTGTGGGCATTTGAATAATTGTAAGAGATTGTGGATTTTAGTTGCGATTTGGGACATCACTTGAGTTTGTTCAAGGTTGATGGTCTTCATAGCACTTGGAGTTTATGCAATGTAGTTTTCTTCTCCTATTTTTTGTATTTGTGTTTGATTGATCATTATTGTTGCATTCCCGGTTTCTGCATTTGTCGCGGTGTGTCTGGAAAGTATATTTGTGTCTTTGTGGTTAAGTCGAATCACGAATCTTTGTGGGTGGTTTCCGAGGGCGAAATACCGTTGCTGAGTAGCTCTTCTTAGTGAGCGCCGAGCTTAGTGCATATTGTGACAACTCGTATTTTTCATGTCATTACTTGTCTATAAACTTGAAACTATTTACTTTGAATGTTTACATATTTACTTTTACGTTAAGTTAAATCGCGTAACTTAGAAACCAACTTTAAACGTAAACCGACATTAACAAAAATGGGTTTGCGTAAAATATGTGTTATATGACTTTTACGAACATAATTTATAAGTCAACACATTTTATTTTGCAAGTTTTACGTAAACGCTTGAATTTCTTTGTTTAGTCCGTGCATGCATGCATTAAGCATCACCACCTTACTTATACATACATATGCATGCATAAATAATCAAAATACCAAAGTTTTTATGGTTTTGTCTTTTGCTTCCTATCTTGCCGCCCAAACAAATCCAAACAAGGAAAAATACAACATATTTTTGAACCAAGGCATTACCATTTATGTGCTTAACAAGTCTCATGCCTTCTTGTGACCAAATTTTGCTCTCACAAGCTCTATCTAACCCTCTCTTTTGCTCCTTGTAACCGGCCAACAAGAGGAGAACTCACACAAACAACCATTTTTAGCTAGATTCTTACTATACACATGTAAAGCCACATTAGACCATGCCTTAAGTAATTTTGAAATAAGGAAGAAGTAACTAGCTATTTTCTCACACACATACACTTAGCAAAAACATTTTCTCTCATTCCTTGCTCCATCTTCGCCACGGAAAACAACAACAACACAAAAAGAAATTGGTTTTGATCCTTTACAAGTATTTTCCAAAGAAGATAAGGGTTTAGGTGTTTAGATATTCAAGTACTTGGGTTGTTTGTGTGTAATCCTTGTTATTTAACTCATATCTGCTTAAGTGCTCAATTTTTATTCCATGATTTTATTATTATATTTATTTATTATATTTATATATATATATATATATAATATAATTATATATATATATATATATATATATATATATGTTATCATCACTACATACGTGTAAAAATATCACCACCATGTTTGTGTAAAGTGTTTTTCTAAAAGAAACTAGCAAAGATCTTAAATATGTTTTTGAGTAAATATTATGAAAGGGATGTTAAAATTTGGTTCTACACTTAATACACATGGTCTTGTCTTTTCATAAATTACTAGATGATAATATGGCTTTGTTGTTTAAATGGGTGTTCATAAATTAAAACAAGTAAAAATGTATTATATGTTTATGTTCTTATATATTTTATGTTCTTGATAAATTAGTTGAAGGGATTATGTTAGTATGGAGTTGTTATTATGTTGGCAAAATAATAAAAATTGGTAGAAGAGACTAGGTTAGTATGAAGTTATGATTTGTGGGTTAAATAAAGTGGTAAACTAGGAAATGTAATCTTTCTGTTAAGAATAGTTGATGTGCTGTCGTGTAGGGTCAATTATTTGATTATCAAGTTTTAAATTTATATTTAGCCGACAAACCTAAAACAACACTTTAACGAGAAGTGTACCCGGTCAAGATGGAGTTTCGCGGTAAGTTGGTGTCGACCTAGTGTGAAACACCTAATCCTATATTCTATCAGTATTTTAATTAGTTCTAATTAGTCTATGTTAATTCTAATTACTGGTTAAACCTGTGCTATGTACGTTGTCTAATGATATGGGGGGTTTTCAGCCTGAGAGACTGGCACAGGTTTGGTGGTGACAAATATCAATTTAATACACAATAAACACAAAAGAAGAAAATCAGAAGATAGGAAAGTGGTACAAGCCAAATGATAGAAAACTATATTAGCCATATTAAATCCAGTTAAATGTTGGTTTGTTTGTTTTAGTGCAATGATTTACTTATCTCGAAGTAATCATTCTTAAGACTTAGGCGGGACATCATCTAGACTAGAACGAGTAATCCTGTCACAAGTTAACGCATCCGGCTAAAGCATCCTTTAGTTTAATATATAATCTATCTTTAGGGAATCAAGCAGTGGTGATCTGTCAAACGTAGCCCTTCGGGGCCTTTACCCACTTATTGCTTGACGGTGTTTTATATACTGGTAGTCCACTATTTGAGTCTTTACTAATTAATTAAGAACATACTTGTTGAAACATTACGGGTCACCTACTGGTCCAACTAAGCTCATAATTAAAAGGTAAAGATAGAACGTTATTTGTGATCCTATTGGTCCAGTAATATAAAACACGATATGGAGAGCTCTTCCTATGTATTAGATTAGTTTAGGTATCACTAGAACCGTTGAATGATAGGTAGCATTATTCAATAACATAACAAGTATAAGGTGTAAACATAATTTAAACCAAATAACGATTAATAAGAAAACGATTTTAAAACAATCCAAACATTAATACTTTCATTAAGATGGACTAATACCTGAGGGTATTGTCCAACCATTGTAATTCTAAAGAGTAATCCAATTAATTAGAATCGAACGATTAAAAGAGTAAAAATTACACGATGTCTTCTATGGATTCGTGATCGATGCTTGACCTTGGTGGCTATTCTTCTCTTCTAAAATTCGTCTTTTAGTGACTATGGTTTAAAGAATATGATACTGCACACTAAAAACTCGTTTTTGAGTCTTCTATTTATAGTGTCTGAAAAAGACTTGATACGCAGTATTTGGCTAGGCCAATACAGCGTATAGGGCTGGAACCTTAGAGTGCGCGCTACGTTCTTAATCAATCAGTGATATCATTTCCAATTTACATTTATTACTCTATCTTTGAATAGTTATCTTCATGGATACGGCATATAAAAGCAGAGTGATACGCCATATTGGGAATTGGTCAAACGTATTTTCTTGTGAAGTTGAGGCGCTGATACGTCGTATCTCTTTTGCTGGATACGGCGTATTGGTCAGAAAATCAACAATCTTCCAATGTCTTCGTTTTAGCTCCAAATTATGCCCCTTTTAGCTTATCTTCACAAAACACTCCTCAAAACCGCATTTATAAACTTTAAAGCAATTAAGTACCAAATCTTGCAATAATTATATAAAAGTGGGCAAAACAGATGGGATAAAATGATATTATTAAGTGATGTTATTTGATGTCTTCAAATAAACCCTCCACTTTGTATATACTTGGTCCTTAGTAGGGACTCTAGAAAAGTTTTGAAATGTATCCCAACGAGTTGCCCAATATAGGATTTTTCTGTTTAAGCATCATTTTGTTCTAATCACCTGACCATGTCTCTACGAAATTTGGAATGAAAACACCAGATCAATCAATAAACTAGGGTGAACATTTATTTGGTAGCTCATTTGCTCGGTCGATGATAGTTTCATATTCATATGCTTGGTAAGGATACACATCTCCATCGCTAGAGCTAAGAAGGAACAAGTCAAAAGATAAATTGGGTTAAGAATGCTTAAGGTTGATCATTCAACAGTCTTTCACCATAAGTACCACACCAACAAGGCAGCTGAACCACACATACATGGCCATAACAATGGAATAGACATGTATGATTCGATCACATCCTCGTTCGTGTTTAACTAGCGGTTATGATAAAGAACGATATAGGGTATGGAACTTCTAACTTTCATCGAAAGTCGTCATCCAACAAGGCAGCCGAGACACGCGTACATGGCCGTAATGACGAAATAGACATGTATGCTCGTACACATCCTTGTTCGAGTAGATCTTAAGGTTAGTTGCTAGGAAAAGGGAAGTAAATGGTTGTTAAACAAAATTTACAAAACAAATAGATTAAAGCCAACAAATAAGGTATGTTTGCTAGTAACTTTCCTCGACCATTCCATAATAAAGACTCAAACATATAGACAAACGCCTCGATAATAGAAATGACAAAGACAACCTAAGTTGACATTCCTATAACGGTCAACTCCCCTTACATCCCGCTCTTTACATACCTTTACAGACTAAGTGGTGATATCGGCCACTTTTTACAATACTTTACATCGTTGATTTTTGTGCGTATCAACGAATAATCGATCCTTTCAAATAATTTCATCGGTGTAAGCTCTATGAACCGACTATCTTTTTCATCATTCATTTTTTTTTCAACAATACATCATAAATCTCGGCGTAATTTCACCGTCTTCATAATCATCATTTGTCCGGCTAATTTTCTCTTGAACTTTTCTTCTTTCGGACATAATACATAATTGTGAAAGTAGCAAAAACACACGAGCTACAAACATTCCCATTGCATTGTGCAATTTTCCCGACCATTACATAGATAGAGAAATTTTCACTTTGACGCAGGAACTACAAAACTTTACACGAAAGCGACTAACAACATTTGATCAAATAGGCTTTAATCTACACGGTAGGCTAAGGTGTAAAGGTGAAACGAAACAATTTTTATTGGTGTAGGAAAAAGAAAGGAATGGCTCAGCAGGTTGTTCTAGGGGTATCTTTACTCTAAAAATGAGAGTAAGCAAAAGGGTTACACGGGGGTTAACTAACCAGTGTAGTTAGTTAATATTACGACATGTAGGCTTTTTGGTTTAATCCTAGAAATTTACCAGTCAAGCATGTTACTCCATCTAAATCTATAGTACTCATTATTGAGGTCTCGAGTGATATACCAGGCCAAGTTCTAAAGTCCACTACATCACCGACACACTCATATTTTTGTGGAATTTTAGTAAGCAATTGGAAACGGATAGGCTTAATTCTCACAAATAGACATTAAGGGTTATAGTGCGCTAGGTAATGTAACTAGTGATTTTTCACAAAAAGTTATGCTAATTTTTTTTAATTTGATCCATTTTTAGGCATGTTAGCATTTTATTTGTGAAAATGAGGACAAGTATGCCCTCGTTGTATAGAAAAACAGTTAAATAATATGGGAAAAGAATTAGAACGAGGAAACTTCCTTGATAGTTTGCTCCAGATGATTTTCCATTTTGAGTGTTTGAGCAAGAAGAGTGTTGACAAGGGCTTCAGAATGCCTAAGAGAGGTCAACACGAGGTATTTTCAGACTATACATTAAAGTCGATTTCGTTTACAGCAAGGTCCTGCAGAAAAGTTAGAAGACGTTCGTGCAATTCGTGCTTTCGCTAACCTACAGTACAAGCAAACAATTAAACACACAACTGTACAGGTTACAATACGCCGTATCCCAAACCCTAAGATACGTCGTATGTAAACATGTGAAAACAATTAAATACTAAAATTTAAATATTGAAATTAAAAACTGATAATTGTCTAGGCATGCATACGCCGTATCCAGAGGGGTTCGATATGCCGTATGTATGTCTGGGCAGACAGACTCAATATAAAATTAAAATTCAAACAATCTAAATGCGACAAATAATTAAAAACATAACTGGGTTGTCTCCCGGGGAGCACTTTTGTTTCAGCCGGTCTTTAAGTTCGACCTTTTTCTTTGTTTCTTGGCTCTTACTTGGTTCGGTGCACTGTCCACCCTTCGTCCTTTTTACGAAAGATGTCGAGGTAGATGTTGGATACTCCATTAACAGTTTGGTCCTAAGAGTCGCGTTCGAGCGTACGAATTCCTATAAATTCTTCGTTATCCCTAATTGAGTACTTGATCACCTCGAATTTATCCACTCTACATATCCCTTGGTTTCCTTGGTTATTATTGCCAGAGTGCGGTGCATCATTTTGAATGAAGTTTTCTGTTCCGCTATTGTTATCATTGCACTTCATATGGTATCTTTGGATACCTCGTTCTTAGCAGCTTGGTAGGGATCGAGGAATGGACTTGTGTCATGGTGATTTATAAGGTTTGATTTGTCACAATCGTCATCACTTGACTCTCCATCATCAAACAACGTAGTATTGTCGTATCCCTTTTCCCAAAAATTCCAAAGTGCATTTTTAGTTGCACTGCTCAATTTTCAAGGGTTTTTAAATTTTGAGCTAAGCCAATTCATGAATTTTAAGTGACACTCCCTAACGTTAGCATCATTTGATTTACTAGCACAGGAAAGTGGGTAGTATTTGTA
Organism: Tanacetum coccineum; assembly: GCA_026074375.1. Taxonomy (NCBI): domain Eukaryota; kingdom Viridiplantae; phylum Streptophyta; class Magnoliopsida; order Asterales; family Asteraceae; genus Tanacetum; species Tanacetum coccineum. The sequence goes on from BQNB010029869.1 coordinate 23,083, forward strand.
GAAGAATTTATCAACTATCTCCACCCATGAAGTGATCTTGGAAATTCCTTCGTGTACCCACCACCGATGCGCTTTCCCGGTCAGAGAATATGGAAATGTCAGGACGCATAGTTGTTCTATATTGACATTGGGGGTTTTAACTATATTAATTATCTGGAGGAATCTAGTAATATGGTCAGCTGCGTCATTTGTTTCAGCCCCATTGAAGGCGTTATTTCGTACCATCATAATCAACTCCGTACTGATTTCAATTTTAGTATCTCCATTGGTTTTCGCCTTAGCGTGATTAGGATTGGTAGTGCAAGGTGTGGTTTGAGTTCCATTCGTCAGACAGTTTCCTGAAAATAAGCACAGATGATCAGTAGTAAGTGTTTTCATAGAAGAGAATACATGAAAGCAAAACAGAAAACCGAATACGAAATGATGGTACTGTATCAGATAACAAATACGCAGTATTCTATTAATCAGTAATACGCCGTATGAGTCAATTGAATAGCAGTACGCCGTATTGAGTTCACCGAATACGCTGTATGTTTGGAAGAATAAATACGTCGTTTAGACAGTAAAAACAACACGTTGTCATGAGTAGAAAGTTAGATACGCCGTATCTAACTGGTGGATACGCCGTATCAAATGATCAGTCAGAACATAATACTATATAAAACACAATTAAATGCAATAACTTAAAGCACATAATCAAACTAAACAATTAGCAGTTAGAAATCAGAATTAATAATTTTACACTAAACAAGTTAAAGGTTAGAAATACTAAAAAGAATAAAGATTAAACTAATCACTCCCCGGAAACGGCGCCAAAAACCTTGATGTGTCGTTGTATAGGTGTTATTTATGATTATCAAGTTTTACATTTATATTTAGCCGACTAACCTAAAGACAACACTTTAACGGGCAGAGTACCCGATCAAGATGTAGCTTCGCGGTAAGTAGCGTTTTGAACACTAAGAGTGAGAGTTAACCTATTGTTCTATCAGTATTTTATTCTATCTAGATTAGTCTAATTACTGGTTAAACCTATGCTATATATATTTACTAGAGGTAACAGGTTTATGGTGACAAATATCAATTCTAAGCACAATACACACTAAAGCAATATACACAAGATAAAAGAGCGGAACGAGCCAAATAATAGAAAACTGTATTAACCATGTTAATACCCTAGCCCATCGGGACTTTACCCACTTATTGCTTGATGTTGTTTTATACACCGGTAGTCCACCACCAAAATCAATACCAATTAATAAATGAACAATACTGGTTGAACAATTATCGGGTCACCTGCTGGTCAACTAAGCTCATAATCAAAGAGTAATGATAAGGTGTCATTTGTGATCCTATTGGTCCGGGCATATAGAACACAACATGGAGAGCCATCCCGGCATCTAGATTACTGGTTAGGTCTCCCTAGACCTAGTTGAATGATAGGTCGCATATACAAGCACATAAACAAGTATAAGGCGAGAAACATAATTAAACAACAACGATAATTTAAGCAAAGCCGGATTAAAACAAACCAAACATTATAATCTTCATTAACATGGCTAATACCCGAGGGTATTAGCCCACAATCATTGTCATTATTACAAACGTGATCAAACAATTAAAAATCGAATGATTAAGAAAGTAAGAATTACATGATGTCTTCTATGAAATTAGAAGTAGTGCTCGACCTTGGCTGCTCTTCTTGGCTTGAGAAATTCAACTTTAGTTGTATACTATACAGAGAATGTGATATTGCACACTAAAACTCATTTTTGAGTCTTGTATTTATAGTGTATGGAATATGCCTGGATACGCCGTATGAGGATAATTGGATACGACGTATAGGGGTTAATTTCATTGGAGTCCGCGATAAGATCAAATCAATTAAGATAATTACCATCAATCATCTTAAATGCGTATCTTTGACTGATGAACAGTTGTGCATACGGCGTATTGGTTGTAGTGGATACGCCGGATCAGGAATTGATCATTACGCGTTTCTTGTGCTGAGCTGGCGCTGATATATCGTATCTTCATTGCTGGATACGGCGTATAGGTGCAGAAAATAGTATTCTTCAAATGTCTTCGTTTAAGCTCTCGAATTGCGCCTTTTTGCTTCTTCTTCACAAGTGACTCCATAATTACTGCAATATTGTAAAATACGTGGGATAAATGATAGTAAAGTATGACGTTATTTGATGATATCAGTATGTAATCCCAAAGCTATAATAAACTGCCTCCAATTCATACGTCTCCTGGCTCCACCTAACTAAAACTGAATAGTACCAGGAGCATCCAAGTCAAGCAATACCTCTCCAAATCTAAGCGTGCTAAGGAACTCTAAAATGAGCTCCCTAACCAGTGGGCCTCTAATATCAAATAATCTCCTCCAAGCTCGGCTAGTAAACACTATAACCCCTCCATAATCACGGGCTCTATCAGCATCTTAGCATCTAAAACATCCCTTATCAGCTCGGGCATACCCTGAAAGTCCATAACCTGAACCCTGTGCGTATCCCTATCGTGAATCCTCACCAACCTCTCCTCGAAATCAGCTATATCCGCATCAGTGTACTCTAAACCCTACTAGTACCTAAGGAATGGGTGTCTCTGCTCACGTGGTGGTAAGGGTGCCATATCTGCAAAATTAACGAGACAAGTTAAAGAATTACAAATTCTAAACATTCTGTTCTGAGGGAGAATATGACGTATTCATAAATAGATACGCCGTATAAAGATCAGTTTGGTCAATACGCCGTATAGATGTTAGTCAATACAGCGTATGGGCATCAAAGTTCAGGATCCATATTAGAAGACTTGCTTTAGATTGACATCATCTACTCCATTTAAATAGTAGAATCGCTAGGACATGCGATCATAGTGTTTTTCTAAATCTTTCTTCTAGAAGGAACAACACTTCATCTTGAGGAATTCTTCTCTAGCATGGTCTGTGTGTTCCCACGGGCTGCCAATAAATTCTGAGTATATAATACTCATAAATGCTTCAAAAGATATTGACTGTTATATCTGAAGTTGGCGATATTCTACAAGACTGTGATTACCAGTCTCTGAGACGTCCTTGGTGACCTGGTTAAGATCTCTTTAATGACTACGTCAATGGTATAATAATGCCAATTCTGCAGTACACAGTTAACATCTCAATGCTTCTTTCATGCCATTTTGATGGTGGTACATCATCAAAAGTGAAGTATTGCTTTATACCAGACTTTGGGAATTCTGTAGGAGTCTCTTGGTTTGGGTTTCTTGGTGTTCGTCATAATCTTCAGCATCAAACTGGACTGTTGATTCTGCATTTTCTGTTTTAGCGATGAACAAATGTTCAAATGATTTAACATTGTCAAATTCTTCACAGTCCTTTTGGGGTTGTGACTGGGTAATGAATTCGGGTTTTAGGGTTGTTGGTGTTGGTGTGAGCTAGTTTAGACATATGAAACAGGGTTCACCTTCTGAATTGGAAGGACATCAGGGGTCTTGGCTGAAGCAACAACGTCAGCAATGGATTGTGATTCTTGCAAAAAGGTTGACTCCTTTCTAGTGGATGGTTTTAGATTTCTTTGTTCTGACGCCCATATGTTTAATGATGGTGATGTTGTGTTGGTGTAGGACCGGGGTAACGATTGTGGGTCAAATGAGACACCTACAAAAGGGGTTGATGGTAACCTCTATGGCATATCAATAAGAGAGGTGATTCTCTTTTGTTTATGTTGTTCGTTCTAGATCTTGGAGTTAATTCTTTAAGTCTTCATTTTTAGCCTCTTTCTGGGAGATAGAGGATGAAGGTTTGAGTTTTAGGGTGAGGTTCGAATGAATTTGGATTATTTCACGGTGAAGTTCTCTGGATTTGAAGCGAAGTTTATTAATGATACTTCTCGAGAGATTCTAACTCTTGATGAACAAGATAATCTTGACTATTTGCCCCCCCCCCCCCCCCCCCCCCCCATGATCACACTTTGTTGTGAGAGGATTTTCACAAGAACTTTGTTCTGAGCAACATCGTTTTCACTCTGCCAATTCAGGGTAGCTTCAGCGGGACTGATTGTGTTTGCATGCCCAGTTGGACCGATAGTCATTCGGTTTTTTATCTTCCAATCATGTTTAGTACGACTATCAAGGTGTTTAAAGGCAGTGAGGGCTGGGAATTCTTGCTCATATTCTTGTGAATATGAACACAAGGGGTTCTTCGGTTAATTGGAAACACTAGTGAGTTCCTTGATGAAGGATGGATAAGGCTTTTTGGTTGTATGGTGATAGTTTAGGTGGTGGTGGTGATGTTGGCGGGGGTTTATGTGGTGATGGTGGAGTCTTGTGTGGTGGTGATGGCGGTTGACTTGGCTCTGCTTTTGGGTACAAGACATAATAGTCAAATTTTCCCGAAGGCTCTCCAAGAAGTCCAACTGTTGGATCACCTTTTTCATACCTTCTTTTGAGTTTTTGTTCCTAGGATTTTCGCTTCTTAGGAAGATCTTCATCATCATCAATTTTTGCGGCTTCATCGAGGCAACTTTCACAATTGCATACATCCCACCATATGTGTTTAACCTCTTGAGCGGGCTCTTGATCTGTTGGTGTGATCATATGAATCCCTGTGGGAAAAACATTATCTGACTTGGGTTGTGAGGATGAGAATTTGATCTCGACTAAGCCATTCTCGTGTCTCACAAATTCTGGGGCTGATGTTGAACGAACAGGAGCCTGATGAATCTGTTCGTAATTAGTTATCCATTTTTCTGGAAGCAATTTAACTAATTCTTCTCGGGATAATTTCTGGGTACATAAGTATAGGGTGTGTGGCGTTAGACGTCAACATATATCAACAAAGCACTCTCCTGCATTATCTTGGCCTGGAACCAGAATGTCTAGCGAATGATTTTGGACTCGGTAGGCCATTTGGTAATGAAAGGTAGCCTGGAACGTATTCACTTGAGGTGTGCCACCAATCTGGATTTGGGCTTTGAGAGCTGTGAGTAATGATGGATCATTGAGAGGCATGTTGAAATTTGGGTAAAACGTGACAAAAATTGTTCCTGCATTTAAAGTAGTTTGTATGGTACCAATACATGCGTGTTGATATTCTACAAACCTTGTATCAAGCAAGGCTATCCAAGAATATGCAGGAAGTCCTTGTATTAATGTTGTATGGCTCTGATACCATAGGTCATGGATGCTGGTAGTTGCTGATGTAAAAGATCAGCAACTAGGCTGCAATCACGGAGCATACTAATCAAGAACTTAATTAAAAGAAGTACATGAGTATAGACATGGTAAGAGCGTATGGCTCTGATACCAAAGGGTGGGGGAGTTGTGCAGATCTATAGAAGACCTGTAAGAACTTAATTCTTAGAATTATAGTTCTTACACGTCTTCTACTTAGGTCTTCTACTTGGTAATAATATGCAGATCTATAGTCCTTGGATTAATGTTTATGACTTTAAAGGAAGAATGTTTTGAAAAAAAATTAATTTGTTGTAGCACAACCCTCAAACGATTAATGTTCAACCAGATTAGAAGAGTGTACATAGACTTAAAAATAAGATTTCTACCACTATACAACGATATAAAGCAAACCATGTTTCTGAGATAATTTTTTTATGGTTCGTCTAACTTTGACCCATTGAAATTTCAAAAGACCGGCAAGTGGCTCCTAGGCAGGCCCACAATTACTTCACTCAACCAACACTCTCAACTTACTTCACTCGTCTTTACTTCTCCTTTACTTCACTCAACCAACACTCCAACCTATTTTATTAGATCGCTCCCACTTTGTGCATCACTTGTGGCTCAGCACCCTATCTCTTCAAAGCCTGGTTGTCGTTGGGCTGGCTAAGACCATATTTGAGTTTCCTTCTCCAAAGCTACTTTTACGACTAAGACAACATTGTCATCGCCTTTTCTATACAGCTATGCGGTCACCATTCTCCACCACCTCGCTAAATATTTCATACTCGGTCTCCTTTTCCACCATTAACTTATACGATAGAGTAACTCAAGTGCTAAACAATCCACGAGTTGTTTTGGAACAAATTTACAATAAGAAGTGGGCATCATCTTTAAATCAAACGCCTGATTGTGTATGACGGGCAAACAACAGATAGATGTTTACGCTAACCATCTCATACCCGAATATTATCAATTCAGAAATTATTAAAAAAGCCTTTAAAAATTGTGCTTCGTTTGCCATTTAATGCTCCAAGAGCCATAAAACCTTGGGCCACAGTGTATCTATCATCTTCCACTTTATCATCTCAACAACCCTTTCATGATCTGGTTCTTTTTGCTTCATCATCGTGTTTTGGCAAAGCTTTACTCATAGCAAGGAAGCAATTGTGATAGTTCCATAAATGTCAACTAATATTTTGTCTCAAGCAATCTTAAGATAAAGCACACACTTTGTTTATGAATCTAGTAAGCAAATGAGCAAACTTCGTTGACATCTTTCTTTAGCACAGTATAGAAAAATTGTCAGTGTCATAGTTTCCTCCAACACTTAATCTCTTCGATGAGATGTTTTTGGAAAACTCGACCACTCCCCTATGGGGTTCTATGTGTTGTGTTTGTGAGAGCTTTGTTTAGCATTGTTGTAACACGATAGAAGTGATAATGGACTTTTTATTATTTTTCAATTCCTGCTATCGGATTCAATAATTTGCTCGTTTTTTTTAAAAGCATCTTAAAGGACTCAACAATTTCAAAGAAATTAAGCAATGCTTATCTTTAAACATTATTAGGTAATTTCTTTATTTGGGTTTTAGAATTTGAAAAATTAGGAATAATGTTAGTGATACGAACTTGTAAGATGCAGGGGCGGTCATGAGGTTTTTGCTACCCCTGGCGAGTCGACTCAAAAGATTGCCATTATAACAAACATCACTATTATTTCTAAGGGTTTGTAACCTAGTAATATTACTCGACTCATTCTCACACAAATTTTCTTTAGTAAATAAATCGTTACAATATGATGATATATACCGCACCACAATGGCACAATACGCCTACATGTTATTGAGTATATGCACGAGCTAAATTATTCAATGAATTATCTTATGTTAAAAATATCAAATTAAACTATTCAAACAATAAAATTATGAAACAAAACCGATCATATTTTAAACCCCGAGCAAATATAGTTGAAATGTTCTTATTAGTTATAGTCATTGTCCGGACCTAATCCGTTTTTAATAACTTGTGCGTACACGGTTTAAATACTAGAATACGTTTCACGATAAATACTTTACAAAAAATCTGTAGATCCACGAGATTATAATTATCAAAATAAAAGCGCGACTAATAATTAGACAACAAACAATTTTAGTTTAAACATAATTATTCATTGTACTCATATTATGAACTCCACATGTGTAATATTACAATTATAATATGTGTTTTTCTAACTTGTGCTCTGGATAAAAAGCAAAAAAAGTACAAAAAAGTACATAGAGACCCACAGAAAGGCATCGAAAAGTACACATGGACCCATAAAATTTGTGAGGTCTCTGTGTACTTTTCTATACTTTTTTATGGTCCCACTACCGCCCTTTTATCTTAGGACTCCCTAGCTATGCCACTAAAAAAGTACTCAGAAAAGTACTACATAGTACCTCACAAATATTCATTTACCCATGAAGTAACAGCGCACCAAATTAGATGGTAGAAAAATAACTATCTAAATTATATGTTCCCCGCACCCCTGTGCGTACTACGCTAACACACTCTTCCCTTCCTAAAACTGCTCTCGTCGCGCCCTGTCAGCTGTACTCGCTTCCGTACGCTCTCTCCACTTGATCGGGGGTATTGAATTACAAATTTTCAAATAAAGTTTTTTTATACATGCGTAAATCATACATGTAAGCGAGACGCATAATCTAGTTAATAAAATAATTGATATGTACTCTACGATATTCACTTTAATAATAAAATAACTAGACGAGTACCCGCGCATAGCGGCAGAAATTCCTTGCGGCAGATAATTAACAACATACGATATTGTGGTAAGTTTTTCGTGTAATATTTAAATAGAACGTGAAAATATCGAAATGTAATTGTAAACAGATGTAACATGCGATAATTCAACACATTTATAGCGACAAAACCAAATTTAACGATATATGCGAACTCTAGTATAATAGAAACCATGTATCATATATTAGTCAACTCTTAGAATTCGTAAAAGTTGCATAAATTCCTTGCCATTTTGTTCCCTAAAATACATTTTCATTTGGTTCCCTAAAATACATTTTCAGTTTCAACATTTTCGTTTCCTTAACAAACTAAATCATCGGCACGACCCATCAAATGAAAAACTTGACAACATCCCTTTGTTGTTATATTTTCAAAGATCTAATCAACATAATGCAAAAACATAATTAGACTTTATTAGTTTTAGAAAAAGTAAGTAAATTAAAAGATGAAACAAAATGAGCAAATATCATAATTCATATTCATATAGTGTCGTATAGAAGTTATATAAATGAATAGTTAGCTAAGATAGGAAAAAAGTTACACTAATTCAATGTGCTTTACTATTATATTCAAGTTCAACAAATAAAAAAATCAAAATAAGTTCAACACATATAATGACATTTGATATATACAGGAATGATTATGATTGCCATTTATACAATTAGTAAACTTTCTATAATAAAATTTCTGTTTTCAACAATTTGTTAAATATTTCAATAACATTCAATGATTGCCATTTATATATAATTTAGCCATTTATGTCCTGTATAATTTAAATATACAATTTAATTTAGTCAATAAAATTTAATAATTGCCATTTATACAATTAAAAGTATCACAATGATCAAATTCAAAATTATAACAAATTACACTTGTCAACGTCGACGAAGATTCCGGCAATAGAGACGACGCTGAAAGAAGCGGTTTAAAAAAAATCTACAAGATAAACTTTATAAAAATTTACAAAAAAAAACCATTTATACAATATTATAACTTTAAGAATATACCATTCTGATTTACGGCAACGGTGACCATGTGTTATTACATGATCTATAAACAAATCCTTCAACATAAATAATAGTCATAGATATATTATATATCTTCAAAGATTACCTCATATCTTTAAAAACTCTATTTTGATTACTGTTAGTTTTGTCCGGGCGTCTCTTTTTGTGGTGGTTGGGCTCACGGCGGAGAGTGTGTTTCCATGGTGCTTCTCTTTTTTCGGCAAGTTTGATTTTTCCAGCGAGTTTGATGACGACGATGGTTTGGTGACGATGACGGTGGCGAGGAGGGATGGTGGTGGAGGAGGGTTCCGGTTTTGCTGAGTCATAGGGTGATGGCGGCGGTTAAGGTGTGTTTAATAGACTAACAGAGATAAAGATGATATGTATTGAGATATAGAGAAATAAGAGGATATGTGTTTTTTTTGTTTTGATATGTGATTGTTCGGTGTTTGTTTTTTTTTTTTGAGGGTTATATATGAGAAAATTTCCAAAAGATGCCAAAAGATGCTAAAAAAAAATGATGCCAAAAAGATTTTTTTTTTTCCATTACTTTCAAACATTTCAAGAATAATAAGTAGTAGAATTTCATTTGTATATAGTATAGATAAAAGTTAGTCTTTTAATAACAAAATTAACATCACCCAATTCATAAATATTTCATATTCAATAAGTCAATAATTGCCAAAATAAAGTCTATAATGCCAATTGAAAAGTATATTAAAATAGTTTGCAATTATTGAAGTTTTTAATGTTAGACATTGACAATTTAATTACTCACGTGCTTGACTCCACATAAAGCAAAGAATTGAAGACTTTTTTACTCACGCGCTTCCACGTAATAACATAAAGCTACTTTTTTATTTTTATAAATTCTCTATCCAATATCATATCGTCTTCCTCATTTGCTTTCTTCTACCATCACCTGAACATTTTCAGATCTAGTTTTTTTTCTTTCCCAAATCAATATAACATGAATCTAAAATTTGATGCCCCCACGTACTTGACGCCTTAGGCCATCGCCCAGCTCGCCCAGTACCAGGGCCGGCCCTGGTAAGATGTTTTTATAAAGAAAATGATTGAAGCCGAGTTAGATGAGCAGGACTTGAAAAACAATAAAGTCATTATTACTTCTATCGTGTTTGAAATGCTAAGCAAGCTCTCACAAAAACACTACAGGGAGTGTCGATTTTTCCAAAGAATTTCTCTTCAAAGAGATTAAGGTGTTGTAGGAAACTTAGGGGCTCCGATAATTTTCTATACTCTCAAAAGAGAGAAGTCAACGAAGTTGCAGATTTGCTTACTATCTTCGTAAACGAAGTGCGTGCTCATCTTAAGATTGCTTCTGACAAAATATTAGTTGATATTTGTGGGAACTATCGACAATTGTTTCCTTCAATGAGTGAAACTTGTTGGATTTTAGATCTAATTAACCATTAAACATATCACGAGTCCGCAGCGGAAAGATCAAACACGTACAGAACTTTTAAATTACAAGGGGCCGAATTTTTTTTGAAAGATTCGTGGTACCTTTTTAGAACAGATAAAGATAGTTAACACTGCTTTAGCAATAAACGTAAACACCGTCTTTATATTAACGGTGTTGTTCGGGGAAATATCGGGACATTGTTTCCTTATGAGTGAAATCTTTTTGGCGTTTTAGATTAATTATACATTAAACATATCACGGAGTGCAGCGGAAGGAATCAAACACGACAGAACTTATTATTAACTAGGGGATGAAAGGTGTGTTCCATTTTAGCAAGAAACGTTTCATGCTTTAGCAATAAACGTTACACCGTCTTAAATATACGCGTGTGTATAATACCAAGCGAAACCACTACGGATCAAAAGAATAATCCCTCTAAGTTTACACACACAATACATTCTTAGCAAAAAACGTGTATGCTAGTACTAGTACTGTTTAACCAAACCATATCCTTCGTTTTTGAATCAATCAACACACAAAACACCTTCTTTATGTTTAATCACAAAACAAAAACCCTAGACGGTTGTTTGTTTGATCGTACGACAATGGGAGAAGGAAAACCGAATCCCTCAAGGGTTTTGAGGTTCGGTCGAACACAATGAGAGACAAAAGAGAGATTTATGGATTTTAGGGATTTAAGTTATGAGCTAATGAAAACCCCTAGACCCCTATTTATACACCTCATGAGGAGGTGGTTCGGCCGGATATAAGGAAAGAGAAGGAAACCGAATCTTTTCATTTTTCTGATTTTGAATATTAGTCATTTAACTATTAAATACTAATATTTATTCTTGTTAAACTTTTAACGATCGTTTGTTAAATCACTAATTATGTTATTACATTTTATATTAAAAGTCGTTGTTCTACAATATTAACGTGTGTTTTTGCCGTCCCCTTAGGCTCAAATATAATTCTGAAATATATTTATTTTATTTGTTCATATTCCATATACAGGCTTCCCACTTGGACATGTTATAAAAATTATATAATCAACATTGGTAAGCGTCTTGCCAAAGAACGCCAATGTCTCTAGAAATATATGAGTTTGGTTTCATAAAGGACACGGATAAATGATTTATGAATTTATATCCCTTTGTCTTACGATACCATGTTAAAAATGGTATGGGGGGGGGGGGGATTGTTTTTTTTCAAAGTTCATTGCTACTATTTAACGATTCTGGTTTCCCGTATATGTAACTAATCACGATTACCAAAAATAAATGTGGACCATATCTTATGAGTTTTGGTACGGCCATACACACATCTGATTAATTCTGTCGAGGGGTCTAGGGCTATATTCTTCAAACTATTGATAGGAACAACTTCTAGTTGACTACAAGTGTCCAAGTCATCAGTGATTTCAAAAATCATTCAGAATAGCCTTATTAGTTAACCATTTTTTTAGAATAACTATAGATAGATCAAGAAGGATTAATCCACATATGCAAGACCTACTTGCATCTCAAGTCTAAGGATTTTGTAAATAAAAATCACTTACAATATTTACTTAATGAAGACGATCCATAAAGTAAGATTCTTATGTTGGGGAAAATCCAATATTCATCTTATGAATATCATGTGAGTTTGGTGGACGCATCCTTAATATCTATAATATCATCAATCACTCAGAATTGTCTTAATTTAACAATATTTCCATATTGCTAATCGACAACGGATTAATTTTAGATCTAATAACTTTTATTATTCATGGATTTAAACATGCAAATATATGACACAATTTAAGATAAAAATAACAAAAATACCAAGTAGCATTATCATAAAATAAATTGTTCAAACATCCCTTATCCAAATACTAAAACACAGATCTACATGAAACTACTAGCTAAACAAAGTCTCATGCTCCTAGCATGTTGAGTAAGCTTTCCTTTAGGTAAAGCCTTCGTAAAAGGATATGCTAGATTGTCATCTGTGTGAACTTTAAGAAGGTTACTTCTATGGTAGTGTCTGGCGCCCATCTGAACCCCCGGTTCGTTGGCGATAAGAAGTGCGGCTGAATTGTCGCAAAACATCTTAATTGGTTCGTTTATTGTTGGTACTATACCAAGCCCTGAAATAAACTTCCTAATCCAAACAGCTTCCATCTCTGCTTCTTAAGCAGCTATGTAATTCAGCTTATGTAGCAGGCTTTCAGTAGTACTTTACTTGGAGCTTTTCTAGTCTACTACGCTTCCGTTCAAAACGAAACGTATCCTGTCAGAGATTTCATATCATCTATATCGATCTCAAATCCAGTATTGCAATAGCAATTAACTCGAAGTTCAGCTTCCGGATTTCCACTATAAACCAAGAACATATCTTTAGTATTTCTTAAATACTTAAGAATATTTTTCACAGCAGTCCAGTGAAGTTCACCTGGATTCTGTTGAAACCGGCTTGTTAAATTTTGCGCGAACGCAACATCAGGTCTAGTGCATCTAACCGCATACATAATGGATCCTACAGCCGAAGCATAAGGTACATTTTTCATACGATTTACCTCTTTAGGCGTTTGAGCACCTTGTGATTTGTTCAAGTCAAGTCTTTCTTGCATGGGAATGGTACCACGTTTGGAATTATCCATCTTATATCTCTTTAAGATCTTATCCATGTAAGCATTTTGACTAAGTCCAATTAATCGCTTCGATCTATCTCTATAGATTTTAATTCCAAGAATAAATGCCGCTTCCCCCAAATCCTTCATAGCAAAACACTTTCCAAGATAATCTTTTACACTTTGTAAACTTGGTATGTGATTTCCCATGATGATTATGTCATCAACATACAAGATGAGGAATGTAACATTACTCCAACTAGCCTTTTGATATACACATGGCTCATCAAGATTTTGAGTAAATTCAAACCTTTTGATTTCCTCATCAAATCTTTTATTCTAGCTTCTTGATGCTTGTTTAAGACCATAAATGGATCTTTAAAGCTTGCATACTTTTCTAGGATGATTAGGATCAACAAAACCTCCAGGTTGCACCATATAAATGTCTTCATCAAGATAACCATTTAAGAAGGCTGTTTTTATATCCATTTGCCATATCTCATAATCATTGTATGCCGCTATAGATATGAGAATCCTAATAGCTCTAATGTCAGCGATGGGTGAGAACGTTTCTTCATAATCAACCCCGTAGAGTTGAGTGTAACCCTTTGCTACAAGACGAGCTTTATAGACGTGTACAATACCATCCATGTCAGTCTTTTTCTTAAAAAGTCACTTGCTCCCAACGGTCTTACAACTAGGAGGAAGATCGACCAGGACCCATACCATGTAGGATCGATATTCCTTAATGAAACACTGATATACTGTCAACTATGCGGAATCTAGTTGGCAGTACTTAAGAAGACCTTTAGCTAGTGGGTTCATTAAGATCCCCTAGACTATGCTCCTCCGCCTCTATATTTAGACATAAGCGTGTTGGAGCTCGATGTGTCCTTTTTAGCCTACAAACCGAAATCACTTCCTCTTTAGGTGGTTCAAAATTCTTCAACCTCCATAGGAATTTCGCTAGTAATTTTAGAAGGTGATGTATCTTCATCTTGAATTTCTTCAAGATCTATGGCCCTCCCACTGACTTCTTAAGTTATAAGACTTTTCTCAAAGAACTCTACATACCTCGTAACAACAACTTTGTTTTTAGGTGGGAAGTAGAAATAGTAACCCATTGTTTCCTTTGGGCATCATACAAAGACTTCCAACTTAACAGATTCTTTGTTGGAGTTTGTCAGGCGTATCCGCTTCACAAGCGCCTCACACACATCAAACTTTAAGTAAGACAAGTTTGGAAACTTTTCCTTGCCATAATTATATGGTGTCTTATCAACTTCTTAGTTGGAACTTATTGATATGCATGTTGAGACTCTGAGAGCATAATCCCAAAGGAATAAGGCAGAGTTGTAGATTCTTCATAGATCGAACACCATGGTCTCACAAAGTACGACTCCTCCTTTTAGACACCCCATTATGTTGTGGTGTGTAAGGAGGAGTAAGCTGTTGGACAATTCCACATGCTTTAAGATAATCTTTAAACTCTTGGCTTATGTATTCTCCACCTCGATCTGAGCGAAGAGCCTTGATTGTCTTCCCGGGTTGATTTTCCACTTCATTATTAAACACCTTGAATGTTTCAAAGACTTCATGTTTATGTTTAAGAAGATAAACATAACCATAACGACTATAATCATCCGTGAATGTAATGAAGTAGCTAGCACCTTGTCTTGACACATATCTAAGTGGACACACACATCAGTATGTATTATTCCAAGAAGATCAGTCACCCTTTCGGGACGATGTGGAAAAGATTTCCTTGTCATCTTGCCCGATAAACAAGATACGCATTGATCAAATGACTCATCATCTGTTGATTTTAAAAGCCCTTCTTGTTGCAGCTTTTCAATATGTTTCTTGCTTATATGAGCAAGACGGCAATGCCATAGATAAGTAGAGTCCAAGTTATGCTTGACTCTTTTAGTGCTAACATTATAAATAGAATTATCATTTTGTACAAGATCATGCATATCAATTTCATAAATACCATTACAGGGAATAACATTAAAACAAAACATATTATTCTAAGAAACTAAAATTCCATAATCCGTGAAACACTAGACAAATCTATTTTTAACCAAACGGTGAACTGAAACAACACCTCTAGTTATAGAAGGTGCATAATGACAATTGTCTAAACAAATCACTAGGCCATTAGGCAAAACTAAGTTATAACTTCCAATAGCTTCTACTTGTGCATGAACACCATTGCCCACGTACAAATAGAGTGCTCCTTGTTTCAGTTTCCTTGCTTCTCTAAACCCCTGTTTTGTAATACAAAAGTGAGTAGCACAACGGGTGTCATACACCCAAGATTTATTAGGGAAAGAAAATAATTCTATTGTGAAGATACCTGAAGAGCTGGCAGTGCCAACTAGCTTCTGTTTCTTTAACAACTCAGCAAGATAGACAAGATAATTCATCTTCCAATGACCCACCTCCTTACGGTGGTGGCAGGTGTCATCCTTAGCTAGGTGCTCTTTAGCAGCAGGCTTAGAGTTTTTAGGCTTAGGGATATAAACTTGTTTATCCTTTCCCTTGCCATTAGCTTTACCCTTGCCTTTAGCTTTACACAATTTCTTATTGGCCTTCTGGATTTTACCACTTTTAATCATCATTACTTGTGGTGTTTCAGCCTTTTTAGGTAAACCTTTTTCATACTCAATAAGCATAGCATGTAGTTCACCAATCGTCTTCCCCATGTTATGCATATTGTATTTTCTTACAAATCCAACAAAATCACTAGTGAGGCCATTCAAGATTAAACCAACACTAAGATCCTATGGTAGCACATAACCAGGACGTTCTAGTTGTTCTAAGTATCCTTTCATCTTAAGAACATATTCAGCAATTGGTTTACCCTCCTCTAGTTTGCAAGCATGGAATGTTTAGATATGTCTTTTTTTTTAAACCTCTCCACTCCACTTTGTTTCTCGAACATAGCTTTGAGCTCATGTACCATCTCATAAGGTGAACAATTTTCAAAATGTTTATGAAGTTCAGGAGTCATACTCCCGAGCATGAGACAAGCCACCTCATTATGAGCATCATAGACTGCATTCCACTCCGTCAGCACATTTGCTTTAGAATCAGCCGCAGGAGCAGGGGGTATAGGATGTTCAATGACAAACATCTTCTTTTCGACTCTTAAGACTAGCTTAAGTCGACGAAGCCACTCATTGAAATTTTTACCAGAAAGTTTTTCTCTTTCAAACATCGACCTGAAAGCCGAATGGTTTATGTTTTGAACAGGTAATGCCATTTACAAAACATAGTTAAAGTTAAAGAATTAGTATTTTAGATCATACTTCCTTGAAGAAAATTAACTACCCATGTTTAATTAGATAAACAAATAATTTTCTACAAGCTAGGATCCTACTTGACGTACTACCACCACATCAGTTGATTAGCTAATGATAGTGTACTCAAAAGGTAATTGACGATCAATAATTGCCACCAGTGCAATTCCTAGAACCTTATGGGACTTGCTTTATTATAATAATATACTAGTAAGCATGTTTTATCCCATCTATGCGTAAATTTTAGGTTTCACCACTCAAAACTGCATTAAGTCAGGTCAATCAAAACCGAACGTGATTTATGTACATACCGTCTTACGAAAATAGTGTATATACCTGGGTGATTACGATCTACATACTTCTCACGCATAGTAAAAAGCATATGCAAGTGTTCTTATAAATTGGATGGCAACAACTTATTCAAACGGGTATAGTATTTGTCATGACAATAGTTCCCGAAGAAAGCATGCATTCATCCTTGTTTCATAGATTTTAAAAAAAAAAATTACTTAATAAATTTATATATTACGATATCACTTATTTTCAATACATCTGATTATGTTGTCGGTTGTATGATATGATTACATATTAAGTTTTCAAATTATATTTAGCAGACTAAACCAAAAACAAACGGTTAAGGGCAGTATACCCGGGTCGTAGTAGTTTGTGTAAGTAGGGTGTTCCTTCCTTCCTAAACATTTAAATCGAGGGTTAACATCTATCAATTTAATGATTTTTGGTTCATCTAATATATGTTTAATTCTATTCTATTCTAACTATGTTAAACTATGACTGTCCTAACTCCTAATTCTAACGGGAAAAGGGGGTTTTCAGCCTAAGAGGCTATGTGTATCTCCGTGACAAATGAGACAAGTATCTTTTGAGAGAAACTTGAATGGCTGGGAAGGGTTGTGCATTGCATTAATGGGTCTATGATGTCATTCTTTAATATCAGAATTCATCTTTGTAAAAACCGATAGATTATGTATTGACCCGGTTTCTGCCTAAAGTTGTATGGAGGGCTTCTTTCTTTAGACCCTTTATCCTTACATTTCCTTTTTATTCTTCAACCCCTTCAATGCTTACCAAGACGTCATTACTAACACCTTGTTGTGGTTGTTCCAGTGTTAGCTCAATCTTAGTCGGCATTAATCCCATTTCTCATTCTTCTCCACATCATACATAAGGACTGCTATTTCTAACTCTAGAGTGTCCTTGGGTAGATCCCTCCAGTTCTGGTTGGATCATAGGACTAGTATCTAACCTAACTACCTTATGACTTCAGAATCGTTGTGAATTAAGATGTTGTTGGGTACAAGATCGTAAACATAAAACCTTTTCCGAAGAGTATCAAACACTTTGAGACGATTAGATCACTTATTATTTTCAAGATCACATTTTTAATTACATTTCTCCTTTTATTTTAAATACTGATTCATTTAGTCTTTGAAATACCATGTGATTAAAATTTGTCATGAAAATCATGTGGAGAAAAACTTTTATACTTAGCATGCAGAAATTGTTTTTTGTTTGCTCCCCCTTAATTTTACATATGTTTGGCACCAAAAAAATGATACCAAGTTGTAAAATGAATATAAAATTAAAGGTTAGCATTGTTGAACACATAATTTTGAAAGATTATGAATTGTCATTGAAAAATTCTTGAAAAATTATGCTCAACCACTAAATCATCTTATAACATACAATCTATTGAGTAGTCATTATTATTATCGAGTTGTTATTGACTTTTTATAATGTTTTGAATATATAAGAATTTTCGTGAGATGATGTATCTAAAATCATTAAAACTTTGTTTTTTGAAAAACTCCCCCTCAAACATTGACTCATTTTGAAAATGACACCAAATGTAGAAGAATTGTCTTGTAAAACTTTATGAGGGATGGAGTGTTGAACACACAATTTTAAAAGATTTTGAATTGTCATTGAGAAATTATTGAAAAATTATGTTCAACATTTTGAAAAACATCATGTTAGAAGACTTCTCTTCTAATGCTAAGGAGAAGTGCACTGAAACGTACACTCTCCTTGTCGTTCGGGTCCGAGTTGCAATCTGAGAGCAATTACAAGTCATGAAGAAAAATAGAAATGACATGTTTTGAAAACATTTGAAACTCTTGCTCGAACTTCATTTACACGCCCGTGTCGATGTTAATCAACATTTCTAGCTACGTAAATGTTATCGATTTCAAAAGACATGTCGAGAAGATTCTTTTTAGAATTTTTTAATTTTTCTAATTTTGTATTTTCTTTTTGAAATTTTATATTTTTGTATTTGGTTTTATAGGTTTTATATTTTTGTATTTTTCTTTTCTCAAAAATATTTACAAATCAATGTTTGAAGAATATATCAAGCAGATTCGTTTGTCAGAACCTCCAGTTCTGCTGGAGTCAAACATCTCATACCAATTCGTCTGACAAGATACTGAAACATATCTTCAGGTAAGGCTTTAGTAAACATATCAGCTAATTGGTATTCAGTTCTGACAAAATACAATTCAATTATACCGTTTTCAACCTGTTTCTTGATGAAATGATATCGAGTATTGTTATGGCTGTCTGAGAATCGCAATACAATGGTATTTTGTTGTAGTTGAAGCCATAATCCTTAAGCTGTGTCCTCATCCACATTACTTGAGAACAACTTGCAGATAACGCCACGTACTCTGCCTTTGTTGATGACATTGCAGTGCAGTCCTGCTTCTTTGACATCCAGCTGACTAATTTATCACCTAGGAACTGTATTCCTCCAGAAGTGCTTTTGCGCGTATCAAGACATCCGGCATGGTCGGCATCTGAAAAAGCTGTTAGTTCAAAGACATAATCCTTCAGAGACCAGAGTCTTATGTTAATGGTACCCTTTAAGTATCGAAAGATCCTTTTAACCTCTTTGAGGTGTTTTATAGTCGGTCGTGCTTGATAACGTGCACAATAACATACTGCTTGCACTATTTCTAGTCTACTAGATGTCAAATACATGAGTGACCCAATTTTACTACGGTAGTCAGTTTGGTCTACAATTTTTCCACTCACGTCTGCATCCAGTTTAGGTTTGGTAGCCATTGGTGTACCAACGGTATCATATTTTTCCATACCATGTTTTTTAAGAATTTCTAAAGCGTACTTGGCATGATTGATAAAGATACCTCTTGGGGATTGGTGGATCTGAAGTCCTAAAAAGAATTTCATTTCCCCCATTAATGACATCTCAAATCTACTATGCATTAATTTTTTAAATCTTTTAGAAAATTTTGGGTTTGTAGAACCAAAAATAATGTCATCGACGTAAATTTGCACAAGTAGAATGTCCTCCCCGTATCTTATTGTGAATAGAGTAGGGTCAATGATACCTTTAGTAAAACCTTTAGACATTAAGAAATTTGGGAGTTTATCATACCAGCTCTCGGAGCTTGCTTCAATCCGTATAGAGCTTTCCTTACACGGTAAACTTTTTTCTGGATGATCAGGATCAACAAACCCATCTGGTTGTGCAACATAAACATCCTCCTTCAGTAGACCATTAAAAAATTTCATTTTCACGTCCATCTGATAGATTGGAAAAGACTTGTGTATAGAGTAGGCGATGAAAATCCGAACAGCTTCCAAGCGAGCAACTGGAGAAAATGATTCCTCGAAATCAATACCCTCTTCTTGAGCATATCCCTTAGCTACAAGTCGTGCCTTATTGCGAATAACAATTTGATCTTCGTCCTTTTTGTTATTCCATAACCACTTTAGCTTGATTACAGTCTTGCCAAAGGGTTTGTACGAGTTCCAAGACTTGTAGTCTATCGAACTGATGAAGCTCTTCCTGCATTGTCTCTGTCCATGCAGAATCAGCCATTGCCTCCTTAGTGTTTTTCGGTTCAGCAGTACTCACGGTGAGCGCGAACATACACATTTCAGGATCTGTTGCAAGTTGTCGTCTTGTTTGCACTGGCTTGGATGGATTTCCATGAACTTGTTCTAGCGGGTGATCTTTTGTCCATCAGTATTCGGAATCGTGTGGTTGATAGAAGGTATGCATGTTTGAATTATCAATATTGCATGAGGAAGACTCAACAACTTCTCGTACCGGTGTACAGAAAGGATTGATAAATTCATCTTGTTGGAACTGTGTATCTTCTGCTTGATTATTGTTGTTTTCCTCAGCATTAACATTTGTAGTTGGAGTTGTCGGTTATGTTGAAGATTGAATATTCGTTTTAGGTGGTGTGTCTTGTTGTTTTTAATTGTCGGTAGGAGAAGAAGACTTGTTGACACTTGAAGTACCTGCATTGAAAAATTCATCGTACAAAGGACTGAAAAGAAGATCCAACTCTTGTTGTGACGGAGCTGTTGTATCTGCTGATGGAGAAATATTTTGTAGATTTGGTGCGGGGATAGAGTTGTCATAATCTGACGCCTTTTGTCGTTGAGGAACGAGGCCTGAAGTGTTATTATCAACAGACGTCTCCGACATCTCTTTGATCTCATCAAATCTAAGATGTATGGATTCAACTATCAATCAGGTTCTTTTGTTGTAAACTCGATATCCCTTAGACTGAGTGGAGTATCCCACCATAATGCACGGATCCCAATTTTCTTTTATCTTATCTAGATTTTCACCATCTCTGGTTAAGCAATAAGTGCAACCAAAGATGTGAAGGTGTCTAATTGAAGGTTTCCTGTCATTGATGATGTGATATGCCATTTTCTCATGTTTCGAGATGATGATAGATCTGTTTTGAGTATAGCATGCGCTTGCAATTGCTTTAGCCCAAAAGAACAAAGGAAGTTTAGAAGCTGAGAGCATCATGAGAGCAGCCTCAACGAGAGTACGATTTTGTCTTTCGACAACGCCGTTTTGTTCAGGGGCTCGATGAGTAGAAGTTTGATGATCAATTCATTCTTCTTTGAAGAATGCATGGAGTGTCTTGTTTAAGAACTTTGTGCCTCTGTCAGTTCAAATAAAAATTACTTAGGCTTGAAGATTTTGTTGAATCATTATGAGGAAATCTTTTAGAACTTCTGGTGTTTCATCCTTGGATCTTAGAAATAGAGTCCAAGTATATCTGGAGTAGTCGTCTACAATTACCAGAATATATTTCTTCCCATTGATGCTAGCAACCCGCATTGGACCACACAAGTCTATATGAAGCAAATTTAGCCGTCCTTTTGAACTTGGAACAGCCTTTGTCTTAAATGAACTTCTTTTTGCTTTACTCACTTCACAAGAGGAACATAGTTGATCCTTGACGTATTTTAGTTTTGGTAAACCAATCACGACATCCTTCATTGAAAGCAATTTGATGTAGTTAAAGTTAAGATGAGAAAGTCTTTGATACCATAACCATGCTTGAGTTGGTGAGGATTCAGCCATGAGACAGATTAGAGTTGATGAAGTCGTTTCTTGAAGAGAAATTGTATAGAGATCAGATCCATGATTACCAGTAAGTAAATCGTTTCCCTGAAGATCTCTAATGAAACATGTAGATTTCCGGAAAGCAACATCCAAATCCGCATCACAAAATTGACCAACCGAGAAGAGATTATGATTGAGGCCTTCGACATAATAAACCCCATTGATCGTTATATTTCCTTGAACCAAATCTCCATAACCAAGAATTGGAGCAAATTGATCATTGCCAAATTGAACGGTACCAAGATATTTTTCAATAAAATTGCACAGCAGCTTTAGATTGCCTGTCATGTGCTTTGTGCATCCAGAGTCAACAATGGATAGGATGAGTTGAACAATCTGCAATAGAATTAGAGGACGATGGAATACTTGACAAATTGGATCCTAAAGTATTTGTGAGTTTCAAGACATTAGTTATCCTAGATGCATTATCTATAACAAAACTAACTCTCCTTTTCACATTCTCATTCCTAACTTCAGGCACCCACTTCATTTTTGTCTTAGGAACCCATTTATATCCTGATGGGCATTGTTGCTCTATCCACCATTTCCATGCCTTACTAGTTTCTCATACAACATCCTATAATAACTCTTGGATTTCTAGATAGTGGATTCTGATGCAACTGTTTTCTTAGGGGGTGTTGCAATAGATTTGTTCGCTTGACTTTTAGGTTTTTTAGTACTAATAGGAACTACTCAAAAATTTAGAAACACAAGTATCATGATTCGAATTAAACACACATTTTCCACAAGTAGCACAAACAGCATTAACATTCGAAGTTCTGGATTTTAAACTCTCATTACACACAGTTACAGACTTTGTTTTATTAGAAATGCTAGAAATCCTATGGTGGTCTTCTACTTCAGTATTCTTAAACTTCATTTGACTAGTGTTTGACACGACCTTATCTTTTATTTGAGTGCTACTAAGCTGTGGTCTGCTAACATTAGTTTTGTGAATTACTCCTGTAGAGGTAGACACGTGAGGGTTAGTATTCCTAGAAGTCTGAGACAAATGTGGTGCTCTAGTTTGTGTTGTACTAGTGTTAATTTGATACAGGCTGTTGAAAACATATTTGTGTTTCTACAGGCTTGCCTTCTGTTTTGAGAGCAAAATCTATGTAGTGATCTGTTTTTGATAAACCCTCTGACACATTAATTTGGGAACCAGACTCTGTCTTTTGAAAAACGTTTTCCTCTCAAGAGAGTCTGAAAAAGGAGTCGGTTTACCTAAAACTGATGGTTTTGGAATCCTTTGAGCATTTGGTTGTCGAACAACAGATGGTTTATCAAACTTAGTTTCCATAGATTTTCCTTTGCATTTCTTAATGAGTTTCTTTAACTCACTTATGGCAATGTTCTTGTCTTGCAATTGCGCTTTCAAATCTTGTATTTTAAAATATTGTTCACGTTCTTTGAGAAATACATTTGACGCTTTTTCTTTGCAAACTATGTCCCTTTTCATTTGTTCTTGACATTGTTATAAATCAAGTTCAAGAGAAATCGAGTGTTTTTCTAATTTAGAAAAATTCGTAAAAGCTCAGTATAACCGTATCGTTTATCTAACATTTTTCAGTTTGTTTCGAAAGCTTTTGTGCAAGACATTCACATTCTTTCACTTTATGAAGATATAAGCATTGCAATTCAGTGTGAGCATCTAAATCAGATAACGAATGCAAATAAGAACACATAACATCATTAGACACACATTCTTGCAAAAGTATATCATACATGTTTGAAAATTCTGCTTTATCAGATTCAAGTTTGTCAATTTCATTTTCAAGGGATTCAACGTACTTTAAATCAGCATGCATTTCTTGCTTAAGTTCATGAACAAATGTGAAACTATCATTCTGTGTCTTTATGGCAAGAGGCATCAAACATGTCTTAATTAGGATTTCCATATCATGAGCAGTTGGTGCACGAAAATGATCATGAGAATGCTTTTCCCAAGCTTGATCAACAAGTTCTCTAAAATGATTTATGTTATTCGTCATTACATTATATGCTTGTCTACTTTTACTTATTGATTTTGAAACAGGTAAGAAACCGATGTTTTTGAAAAATTTTAGTTTAGATTTCACAAAAGATTTTCTCTACATTTGCTTTCTTACTTCATTTGCATGTGCCAACTGTTCATGATATTCCTGTGTCACTGGCTTGAAAATTTCATAAAGATTATTTAGCTTTGTGTAATCATAAGGTCTCACTAAGTCTTTATTCAATTTTGATCGACTCTCTTTTTCAAGAGTCAGAGTCTCTTCCCTATCGGGGACGAGTCTGTTGCAGGAAATAGATTGGTCATATGGGATCTCATACAAACATGGTTTTTCAGATTGAGCCTTTTTGAGATACATTGGATTTGCAAAGGTTGGTCTACCATTGAATGTTGGGCCTTTGGGAGCTAACATATGAATGGTTTGAATTGATTGGTTCCTTTTGTAAACAATTTCATTCAAAAACTTTAATTGCTTTTCTATTGAAATCATTTTGTCAATGTCTTTCTCTTCCTTAAGTTTCAAATCCATTATTACCTTAGTTTTCTCTTTGACAAGACCTTCGTAATGTGACTTTGTTAAAAGACTCTGTTTAACTAACTCATCGCGTTTCTCTTTGACAACTGAAATTTCATAGGCTTTAAGTTTTAAACCTTCTTTTATGTCAATTTCTTTTTGAGCTAATAGTTCTAGAGTTTCATTTAACTTATATTCAAGTTTGTCATAGTCACCTGTATGGTCATTTAAGGTCTTGTACGTCTCAAGCTCAGTCTGTTTATTTTGAAGTACAATTAGACAACTATCCCGAATACTATTAGACTCCCACATAGTTCTACTAGTTTCCGCAAGAATAGATTTGCACTCTTTCAATTCATGAACAAATGATGTGTTTGCTTTCTTTAATTGCTTTTGAATCTTTTTATTTTCATCAACATCAAGTTTTAAATTTGCAATTAAATTAGCAAGCGCAACACGCTCATCTTTAGCATTTTGGTCAGTCTGAACATCATTATCACACATACCTGGTGAATCAGGAATGACATTACTATCAACCTTTTCCACTACACATGTGTTACTAATGGATTCAGTTTGCTTAGAATGCTGTCTCTCATTGGCAAACACATTATATTTAGCATCGTATTGTACTTGTTCCAATGGCTCAGTAGTTGAATTTGATTATGGAGGTAAGACTTCCTGAATCTTTGCCATGAAATTGTAATGTGCTTTCAGTTCTTGTTCATCGATCTCCTCATCCGTGTCCTCTAGCCAATCAGCTTGCTCTGCTTGTAATGGAACACCTTTATCAGCTTGTTTGCGCAGCAACATCTTTTCCTTGTGATACGTGTAGTCTTTTACCCTTTTTGGTTTCCTGCATTCCTTAGCAAAGTGACAAAATTCCTTGTAATTGAAACACTGTATCCCGCTCTGCTGCACTACCTGACTGCCTACAGTCTCCCTAGCCTCAGCAACAGTTACTGTCCTTTGATTCCCAACCTGCCCAGTCTGATTGTCATTCTTGTACCTTGGAGAATTATCCATATTTTTTTCTGGAGTTTAAAGAAGTTATGAGGTTGTTGTTGGTAGGTTTGTAGATCTTTTTGAAGTACTTTGCAATGAGTGCCAAGTTTTTCTGCATATCCTTATCTCTCTGAGCTTGTTCTGGATCACTGTCTTCTTCAGAAGCTGACTCAGATGGAGGTGTGATTGGTTTGGCTATCTCTTTGCCTTTGAATTTGGTAGATGCATTAGATCTTGTGGAAGATGATTGTTTTGATGTTGGTGCATATGGTTTGTGAGATTTTGGTGCTTGATAATAAGGATCTGGATATGGTGAAGCAACAACAACAAATGCTAATGGGTTAGCATTCTTGGCTATTCTCTCAGCACGGATTTCATTAACTTCCTTTTGATACTGTTTCAGAACGTCAAAGAGCTTGTGATATGAGACTGTATCTAAGTCGTGTTGTTGCTTGACAATTGTCACAAACCTTGACCATTCTGGTTGAAGTTGTTGAAGAAACTAAACATTGACTTGCATCGTAGCAAATGTCAAGTTGTTTCTTATCATTTCATTCATCATCTTGTAAAATCTAGAGTAGTATGACTCCATGGACTCCCCATCATGAGAAGTGAATTTTCCAAACTCCCAAAACAAATTAGTCTTGACATCTTGAATGTTGAGAGATTCACCTTGTTGTAGCCTTTCAATAGCTATCCACATTTTATGAGCTGTCTTGCAAGCATCAACAGTTGAGTAGATTTCATCCCTAATTCCAGTCAATAGCAAATGGATTGCTTCTTTTTCTGATTCATAACGAGCTTTGTTTTTAGGAGACATAGTCAAGAGTGTCTCAACTGCTGTTCGTTCTAGAATTGTTGGAGTATCATCTGTTGCAGGTACAGCTGGGATTGTGACAGTAGTGAGCTTGTATGGACCTTCGAGAATGCATTTGCTAAAGGCATCACCATTTGGTCTTGTATTAATGTTTCTTAGGAAACGTGATTGCCATTGAGCATATCTTCCCGTTGCAAGCATTGGTGGACGATCCCTTGAACCAGCTGCCATGATATTGTTATGCATTTGACTGTCGGCTGTGGATGTTGTAATTGGAGTAGTCATGATGAATGATTTGTTTGTTATGAAGTGAAAATGATTTGTAGGATCTTAAGTAGATGTGTTGTGATTTAAATTTTTGGTTAATTGAATGCAATTAACGTTCACGGGATTTTACACCTCTATGATTTAAATCGAGAAAAGAAGTGACTTTTACGGGATTTTACAAAATCAAGAAGAAACCGCGAATGTATGATTGTTTGTTGTTAAGGTTTGTTTTTTAATAATTAATTGTCTTTTAAGTCCAAATGAAGTGTTAAAATAAAAGTCCAACTTGAATTTCACCCAATTTGACTTAACCGAAATTGATTTTTGGCAAAATTTTAATTTTACAAAAAAGGGGTCAAATTCGGTGAAATGTACCGAAAATGGGTCAATTTCGGTGAATTGTACCAAAAATGGTATAAATCGCCGAAAATGGTATAAATCGCCGTTTACCAAAGACGTATAAATCGCCATCTAGAATAACGTATAAATCGCCGGATCAAGAGACATATAAATCGCCGTCTAGAATAACGTATAAATCGCCGTCTAGAATAACGTATAAATCGCCGGATCTATGACACGTATAAATCGCCGTCTTCAAATTTTCCAGAAAAACAACTTTTGAATCACTTAAAAGACACACTTTTTGACGTTTTTACTTGATTTTTCATGTACAACTTACTTTTCTAAGCCTACTAGAAGCATAAAAACACAAACTTTAAGGTTTTTAACACAAAAAATTTTAGATAAAGATTTTTGAACACAAAAACTTTTAAACTAAAATAAACCAAAAACAAAATCACTAAAAACCCCTTGGCTCTTGATACTAATTGTAGGAACCAAGAAATCACTTCACTTCACCATGGAAACATAAGAAAATAAGATAAGAAGAAGAGTAGAGAGAAGTTAGAGAGAGAAAATAGAGAGAAGAAAAAGATGGTTGATTTCACCTAAAGATTGTGTGTTACAAATGAGAACCAACACCCTTTTCCTTGGTGGAAAAAGGGTTTATATACCTAGACCATAAGGCTTATATGATCTAGCGATTTATACGATCCAACGATTTATACGATCCAGCGATTTATATGATCCAACGATTTATACGATCCAGCTATTTATACGTTCGAGATTTTTATAGCAGTCTTAGAGGGGCCGATTTATACTTGCTTTCAAGACTATGTGATTTATTCATGTTTTATGCTAGGCGATTGATACCATGTGCTCTAGGCGATTTATACACTATTTCTGTCAATTTCAGTCTATAAACCGAAATTCGAATTTTGGTTCTCTCATTAACCAAATTCGATAGAGCATTTTCGGTAAAGGCCACTTTCACCTATTTTCGCCAAGAACCAAACTTAAACACCTTCCACAACACCAAAGGAAACACAACACTTAATGCTAAAACGTCAAAACGGCTATGAAATTGGATTTTAATGTCAAGTGATCACGAAGTGTATTTGGTATCCCTTATTTGAGATTGAAATGGATTTCACGAAGGCGTCTACTTATTTCATCTTCGAGACTTCCTTCTGTTCTACCCATTTCCCCTAAACCCCCTCTATCGAAGATGACTTGTTTGAACTATACAGTTATGCTTTAGACTGGAGTATCTTGTTTCCTACAGTCAAGGGTGTTGGTTGAAGACCTGGATAACTACACTTAAAGAAAAAGTTACATTTAGTACTCAGTGTCACACCAGATGCAGATGTGATAATTTAAGAGTTTTTACTTTCATATACACCCTGTGATAGTAAAAATAAAAAAAAAAAAAAAGAGTAAAGGATACTTAAGAGGCTTTCTTCTGCACCGTCTTCAATCAACCAGATAATGCAAGTTAAGTACTAAATTTTGGAATTTTGCTTATCCACTTCAAGTTGTGGTATATCGGATTTTACTTTCACCAAGTGGTCACATCAATAGCCGACATAATATGAGGTTGGTAAGTTAGCCAGAGAGTTTAAAGGTTGAGATATAATCAGCAATTCTCACGGGATAATTAATGCTACAACAAGTCAATGGTACTTCACAGTCAAAGTAAAATCTTTCAAAGTTCTTCAATGTCATTCATAACTTTTCAAGATGTTTGCTTAAGACCAAAAACTTCTCAAGGATATGTGCGTACAAAACGTCATGATCTTTTGAAGTTAAAATGGTGGTAGCGGTAGTATAGTGGTTAATTTTGTGTTACAACATGGGGAATACCTGTACCATTGAACTTTGATGTAATCAGGCCAACATTCTAGGGGAAGTAGTTTATACTATTTTACTTAGTATGGTTTGTGTGAAGTATTCTACACACGTGAGAAGATTTGTTGTTGATTTTTAGCATGTACCCCCGAACGGATATTCACTAAGACCAAATGTCATGATACGCTATAGAAGCAGTATTAGTTGATGTAAGATGTACACATGTGAAAGATGATTCCTTAAAGGGATAAATTTTTTTTAATTTTATTTGGGAAAAAAATCACACTCAGGACTTGGTTGACTTTGGTGTAGCAATTCACATCAGCACTATCCTGGAGGAAGAAAAGTGCATTTCCGGGTCTTAATTGATTTTGGTGCTACGGTTTCAATTTCATTAAAAGGGATAAAATGTGTACCTCATGTATTGGATGATTCTTCTATAGAACTCCTTTGTGCACATAAAATGTCAATGTTAATAAGATCGTTATCAAGCTAACATTAACTTTGTCAGAATTTTGCTCAAGATACGCAATGTGGTTTTGAAGAATGGGGGGGGGTGGGGTGATTCAGATGCATCATCAACAAGACGTCTATGAAGAAGCTTTTCAAAAGACATGTTGCATAACTGGGGGGAAGTTAATCCAAGTCATGCATACTACAATGGTTCCAGATCATGTAAAGTCACAAAAGATCCAAGCTCGAGTACAAGTATCAAGACTAGAAGACAAATATGTCATCTTCAGCACTGGAAGCACTTTGGAAGTCTTTATTTTGTTTGTATTTGGAAGATCCAAGCTCGAGTACAAGTAATTTTGTATGTCCACATATTGTGGGAAGATTGTTAGCCTTAAAATATGTCAACTTATACGGAATTAGATTAGATATTATAAGGCGTGACACGTAGGGACTAATAATGTTAAGTTAGGATAGTTATAGTGTCACACGCCTATAAATACCCCCTCTATACTTCCATGGAGAGGTGAGGATAACCATTTGTATCTCATAAGTGTGTGTTTCCTTTCTTTCTCTAGAAACACACACTCTTCCCTTTCTCTCTCTACATTTATAATAATATGGCTACTTATTTCTTTTATCCTCCCCGGCCTCCGGATCGTATGTTTTAGGCTTGAATCTTTATGGGTAACATACATGTACACCAGGAACCTGCAAACTTTGATCAGATTGCTATGGAGTAAAGTTTACTCTTCTCTGAAAGTCTCAAAGAATCCGTGAAAACAAATTACGCGGCTGCTAATATTTTGAATCATCTTACACCAACGATGATCATAAACAACTGCGAGTAATCCGTATTACGGAATACGACAATATTCATCATATAAATTACATGTTTCAGGTATGATCTTACTTGGATAATGATTGGCAGTGAAGGCACATTAGGAGTAATAACAGAAGCTACATTGTGCCTATAAAAAATTCCAGAACATTCAATCGTAAGTTCCTTTATTTTAGCCACTATACAATTCTTACAAATCTTAGGTACACATCTTACAAAGGGCCATCATATGGAATGTGAATACAATACCTATAAGAAATTGTTCCTACTCTCCACTAAGTGGCAATGCTATTTTGCAACTTTAAGGTCTATTCAGTTATTATGCACTCCATAATGCAATATTTATTGATTTGGTAATGTTAGCAATGTCAGAATCCTATTTATAATATTCAATACCATTCTGACCCATTTTTTAATGT
>BQNB010029870.1:2470-51455 GCA_026074375.1 Tanacetum coccineum
TTATTGGTGTAGATGCTTGCTCCTGCTCTTGAATAACAATCCCTTTAGCCTTGGGTCTTGGGTCTTGTAATAGCAGTTGTAGCAACATTTGTAATAGCCTTGGGTTTAGTACTCTTTAATTCTGCTAGTGCTTGAGCTAAAGTCATGTCAACATCAGATAAATCTTTGGCAGCACTAACTGAAATTGTACTTGTAGTTGTAGCAGCATTAACCACGTGCTCTTTAATTTCTAAAAACACCTCATCA
This sequence comes from Tanacetum coccineum, assembly GCA_026074375.1. Lineage (NCBI taxonomy): Eukaryota > Viridiplantae > Streptophyta > Magnoliopsida > Asterales > Asteraceae > Tanacetum > Tanacetum coccineum. The sequence continues at coordinate 2,717 of BQNB010029870.1, forward strand.
TCATCAAGATCATGCATTCCAAACATATCAGGATCAATATCAAAATAAGTACTATCCAAGGTGATGTCATCATCAGCATCAATATCATGAATTTTCCTTCTCTGTTTGGATGCATCCTCCTGATCACCCAAAGTAGCTTCATCATCTGAGGAATACATTCTAGCAAATAGACCAACCTTGTATAACCTTTTAAGACCATGCGTTCTTGACTTTTTCTTTCTCTCCAGCTTCTTAACTCTCTTTTTTAGACTTGTTAGTGCTTGATTGGTCTTTGTAGTCTCCAGAGCAAGAACTCTTGATTGCAATGTGGTACAAAGTTCCATTAATTCATTAAGTTTAATACTATCCTCACCACTAAGCAGTGGATCATTGGAATGTTTAGAGACATTCTCCTCATTAATAGTCTTATCTGCTACATGTTCTGTAGGACCACTAGGTTGAGGAACCTCAGTGTCCTTCCTCTGTTTCCTCCTAGGTTGTTTCTTCTAAGGTTGTGATGTAGATGGTTGAATAATAGTGGGTGTATGATGGGGATCAATTGGTATTTCTGAACCGTCGCCCATTTCTGCTTGAGCTTGAACCATCATTGTTTGAAATAAAGGGGTGACTCTCCTAAAAAAACCTTTTGTTGATCAAACCTTGATCGATTCTTTAGCTTGTAAAGAGTATGTTACCTTGGATAAATCCAAAATAAGAATAGTAGAAACTTTGTATGTATATTAAAGTATATGCGGAATCTACACCTTAATACTCTAGAAGTAATATCAATGGAAAACTGTAATGCAGTAGAATGAACAATGAATATAACCAAAAAGCTTCAATATTATTAGATCAATAATACGAGTACTCTTAACTAGTACTAGGGTTTACAACCTTGAAGCATGCACGACTATTCTCAAAAGTATATCAAAAGGTATATGTATATTTAACCTTAACCTAGGATCTCCTTTTATACACCAAGGAGTCCTTTACAAGATAACTACGAATATTAGAATATCTTCTATAATTCTAAACATTTACATAATCTTCATTAACTTTATAAGATAATCACTTAAGATCTATCTTCCATACATTTATTTCTCATGCATCTTTATCTTTATGCAATCTTCTTCTGGCAGTGTTAAGTCTTCTAGCAGTATTAACTTCCTCTGGCTGTACAAACTAACACTAGCAGTACTAATAATGTATTAGCAGTACTAACTCAGTTAATACTGTTAGTTATATCTTGAGCAATATTAAACCTTTGAACTAGCTTAGTACTATTCTGTGAATATTTATTACCAAACAATTCATCCTTAAACTTGTTGATTTACATTCAGAATCTCTCAAGTTTCTTCTGAATGAAATCTTCTAGTCTTCTTCTGCTGAGGATTCTTTCAAACACTCTTCTACTGCTATATTTGTGACTTGACAAACCTGATGAGTTCATATCCCATTTCACTTTTATGATCATCATCTAACTTTCTCTGCAACATTTTTGAAAGAACATCTTGTGATAGAGGATATTTTCTTTCTACCATCATATGAATTACCAAACCTGTATCCATTAAAATCACATGAACTCCATAAAAAACATGTAACTTCCAATGTATCAGATTCTAGTCTTGTTGATCTCTCTATATTTCATCTTCTTCATTTGGTTTAATCATGGTCTTTAGATCTCCCCAAAGCAATAAGTCATAACCTTCTGGACTTCCTGTCTAAAATCTTTCCTTGACCAGTCTGTATAATTCTAACACATCTTGCCTATCAAAATCATAAAGCATTGCACTAAACAAATTGTAATGCTTAACACTTCCATCTGCTCTTTTGATTTGATAATAGTATTTATTACCTAGAATCTGTGTCTCCTAGTCTACTATTGGATACTTTGTTGCTAATGATTCAACATCAAGTCCTTCATCTTCTGAAACAATGTTCAAATAGAGTTGAAGTTCTTCTTTCTCATTATCTTCTTCTAAATTCTGTTTCTTAGCACTTTCTTCACTAAGAGTTTCTCTTCCTCTTTTTCTAGCAAGTGACCTCTTTCTTCTTCCTCCTGCTTTCTTAGAGCTTTCTAACACATCTTGCTCTGTTTTAATTTCCTCATTCTTCTGTGTAGATTCTTGTTGAAGATCAAATCCAGGTCTCTTCATCATTTCTTTTTCTATCTCAGAATCTTTAGGTACAAAAGTATGATTTTGATCCCATAGTATTTCAAATAAAGGTCTGATCTCTTCATAGCTCATTCCCTTGAAATAACTCATCTTGTATCCTCCTTGATTCATCAAATAGATACACATATTCTTTCTTTCTTCAGCTACAGATCTAGGTCTATTTTGAAGTGAATGATACCTTATCACAGCTGGATCACTCCAATCAATATCATGAGATTCTTCAGCTTCATCTATAACTTTTTCTTGTTCTGCTATATCAATCTGTTATTGCAGCTGTCTAGCTATTTCTTCATCCCTTGCAATCCTTTGTCTTTCCTCTTCATTAATTTGTTCTTGCAATCTAATAGCTTCTTCATGCCTAAGCCTTTCTTGCTATAATTGCTTCTTTGTTTTCTTTAGAACAGATTCATCTTCTTGTACAATAGCTTTCCCTTTATCTTTTCTCTTTTTTGCACTCCTTCTGCTATACACAATTCTTCCAGCAGCAATACTAACCTCAGAAAATGGTCTAGTAGTACTAACTGGTACATCAACAGTACTAACTGGTACATCAGCAGTACTAACTTCTTTTTTACCTTTTTCTCCACTACCAAAGTCTTCCATAAGCTCAGTAGGTTCTTGTTCTTCTAAGAGTATCTCAGTATCATCACTTTTCTTCTCCTGAACATCTGCATCTTCTTAAATCTCTGTATCCTCCTGAAATCATGTCATTCTTCATCTTGCACCAAAGAAATAGTAGGATCTTGGTCAATGTCAGAGATCTTCCTCCCCTGTTTGGAAGAATCCTCTGGAGCATCTTCCTCCTCTGAAATAACAATCCTTGCTCTTCTCCTAGCTTTGGTTGTCTTGACTTGTTTCTCTAACTTTTTCACTCTTAGGATGAGCTTTGTAAAAGTAGAACTATAAAGCTTCTTTGTCTGCTGCAAATCATTCTCCAACACTGCAACTCTATCTGTTAACTTGGTAACCAAATTCGTCAATTCATTTTGTTGCATACTTCCCTCAGCACGTTCAAGTAAGTGAACACTTTAAAGAGGTGAATCATGGGGCATTGAAACAGGCTCCTCTGCATTAGGTGTTGGTTGAGTGATTGGTGGTTGTGAGGATGATAGATGTGTTTGTGGTGATAGGGATGGTGAAGATGTTATCCTGGAAGGTGATAAGGATGGTGAAGGTGGAGTGATCATTGTAGAAAAAAGGGGAATGTCTACCCCGGAATAACCCTTTGAAGCCCTTTTCATATTGCTGAACAGTTTGTGTGTAAGGGTAGGAGTAGGATAGGTTTTTGTATGGGGTTTTAGCAGTATCTTTTGCATGTTTAAACAAATTTGGATAAATCTTGGGTACATCAAAAACTTGTGTGGGTTTTCCAGATTCTTAATCACAGCATCAAAAAATAGTTTTGAAAAATCATAAGTCCTGTTTGTGGCCAAGCAAATTATAGCAGTTGCTATATTGCTACTAAACTGCTCCCAAGCAGTTTTCTTAGGGCTTAAACAGTGGAGGATGGTATGAATTAGAAACCTTCACTGAGGATAAAAATGACCCTTTTAAAAAGTGAGTTTATCAAGATCAGTCACATACCCCATTAGAACAAGTTGTACAATAATCTCTGCATGGGGCTAGAGTAGGAACACAACCATTGTCTCAACTTTAGATGTCTTCTTAGAGAGGCTTCAGTAAGAGTCTTTTCTTGTCCATCAATTGTAGCAGTTAGTTCTACCTCTCCATTAGCATTTGTTCTAGTAGTAGTTGTTCTCCAAAATTAAATAATAAAGGAAACATATATTGTTGGATTCTCTGTGAGGGCATACTGGATGTGACTAGCATTTAAAAAATCAGAGATCAGATGAAAACAATTCAGTTCTTCAGACTTTGTAAATAGTGCCACCATGTTATGTTGTGCAAAACTCTTAATTAGCATGAGATTAAGAATAATATTGAAAAATAAACTTCTGGGATGAGGTCGTTTATGAGAGTATGTAAGCTTGGCAAAGTGAATTGAGATTTTATTAAGAGCACTTAGGGTTGTGATTTGACCGACTGAATGAAATTTGTTCTTATCTTAAAGAAATCTTACTAATTTATAGAAAGATCATGAAGTCTTCAATTAGTCAAACCCTATAGGCTATGTTGTTGGCAAAAATATCTCAACGGCTATAATAAAATAAGGAAATTCTGTTATGCCTCAAATAGTACTAACGGTCACCCAGCAGTACTAATTTTTGCCTAACAGTACTAACTTTTATCCTAGCCGTATTAACCTTTCCCAGCAGTACAAAGATATGCCTGACAGTAATAATATGACACTGGCAGTACTAAAAACTTATCTAACAGTATTAACACTGTCTTCAATAATTTTGCAACAATATGCCTATATTCATCACAAGCACACTAGAAATGACTAGATAGACATGTGAGAATTCATGAGGATCCATATTTATGCAGAACCCATGAATAAAAGTTAAAAACTGTAAACTAAGCCAAAATACTACATGCCATCCAAAAATTGCATTCCTATCAACAATGTTGAATCACACATGCTCTCTTTCTATTTTTAGGCTCACTTGATTCTCTCATTTCTTTTTGCTCACCAATTCACTCTTTCTGTTTTTATCACACAACTCTCTTTCTGTTTTTAGCTCACAAAACCTCTCTATTCTTTTCCTCACTATTTCACACAGTTTTGTACCAATTCCATCAATTTCTTCAGTTTCATGATGTCCTACCCACTTCCAAGTGTGGTAACTCTTGAGAGAGGTGGGTCAGTGTACTTTTAGATGCAGCCTCAAACCTAGTTTGAGCATCTACATCCCTAATATGGTATCTTGGCACCTGGGACCACTACCTGAATCAATTCCCTAAGGAGTTGACTCATTAAGTGTTGTCATGGATTGGGTCTTATTTTATGTTACCACTGTCCTGCTCTGCTTCTAAGCTAGAAGCAGTAGTGGCAACCCTTTCCATTCTGTCACCCAACTCCTTATGGACAGCCTTATCACCAACCTTTTTCAGGGGGACCACCAGACTGAGGTACCTTAGTGTCCCGACCTCTTTTGACTCTCCTTATTTGTTTGACACTTTTTGTCTGATGTATCAGGTCCTTCCATTCATTCTTTACAGCTTATGAGCACAATTTGCCTCCCCTTAAGCAATACATCAGAGGTTAGCAAATTTCAATCACACTTCTTTGCATATCTTGTAGTTGTTAGTCCAAAAGCAAGCAAAACACAATCCAAAGCATTTTCTTGTTTAGCAGTATTAATTATGACTAACAGTTTTAACAAGTAGTCTTAAGTATAACTAGCAGTACTAATTATACTTAGCAGTTTTAACAAGCAGGCTTAAGTATAACTAGCAGTACTAATTATACTTAGCAGTACTAATTGACAAAAACTAACAGTACTAATCCTTCACAAAACTATACAAAGACATAAAGAGATTTAGGCATCAAGGATTAATCATTCCAATACTTGAGACCAAGTACTGAAACCTTCCGACATCAAAACCTTTTGTAAGAAGATCTGCAACATTATGTTCAGTATCAATTTTAACCATTTGAATTAACCTTTTAGCATTACAATCTCTTATAAAATGATACCTAATCTCTATATGTTTTGTTTTAGAATGTTGAACAGGATTTTTAATAATGCAGATAGTACTGTTATTGTCAATATGAATTATAGTTTTCATAAAGTTATACCCATAATCCAGCAATTGGTTTTGAATCCAGAGTACTTGTCCATAGCAACTAGCAGCAGCCACATATTCAGCTTCAGTTGTAGAAGTGGCAACCACAGTTTGCTTCTTACACTGCCAAGATATCAACCTGTTTCCCAAAAACTGACAACCTCCAGTTGTAGACTTCCTATCTTGAGTTGCTCCAGCATAGTCACTATCAGTATAAGCAACCAGTTCAAATGGAGAATCCCTAGAATACCAAAGGCCTAAAGTTGGTTTGCCTTTCAAATATCTAAAAATCCTCTTGACTGCTAAGAGATGTGATGTCTTAGGAGTAACTTGAAATCTAGCACATGCACATACTGCAAACATGATATCTGGTCTAGATGCAGTGAGATACATCAAAGACCCAATCATAGATCTATAGAGATGTACATCAACATCATCAGCATCTCCATCCTTGACCAAAGGTTTTTCCAAATCAACAGGAGTTGAAGCAGACTTCACATCAGAGTAGTTGAATTTCTTCAAAATCTCAGCTACATATTTATCCTGACTGATAAATATTCCATCTTCCTTCTGTTGTACTTGTAATCCTAGAAAGAAAGTTAGTTCTCCCATAGAACTCATCTGAAACTTATCTTTCATTAGCTTCTCAAAACCAGTACATAACTCCTTGTTTGTTGAGCCAAAGATAATGTCATCTACATAGACCTGTACAAGCAAAATATCTCCTTTTTGCTTCTTGATAAATAATGTCTGATCTATCTTGCCTCTTTTAAACCTATTGCCCAACAGATAGTTAGCCAAAGTTTCATACCATGCTCTTGGTGCTTGATGCAAACCATAAAGTGCCTTGACCACCTTGTAAACTTTGTCTGGATGGTCAGGATCTTTAAATCCTGGTGGTTGAGTAACATAGACTTCTTCCTCAATGGTTCCATATAAGAAAGCACTCTTTACATCCATTTGATATACCAGAAAACCCATAAAAGAAGCATAGGCCAAAAACAATCTTATTGCCTTAATTCTTGCCACAGGAGCAAACACTTCTTCATAATCAATACCTTCTTCTTGTCTATGACCCTATGAAACTAACCTTCCTTTGTTCCTAATCATAATCCCCCTTTCATCTTTCTTGTTTTTGAAGACCCATTTTGTTCCAATTGCCTTCTTTCTATTAGGGAGATCCACTAGTATCCAAACTTGTTAAAGTTTGAATTGCAGAAGTTCTTCCTGCATTGCTTCCACCCAGGATGAATCAGATAGAGCTTTAGAAATGCTTGTTGGTTCAATTTGTGATAGGAAACAAGCATATAAACAAGTATTTAGGGTATCATGTGTTTTCTAGCTCATACACATCATTGAGAAACCCTTGCTCAGAAGTAGGTTTTGACATTCTTCTTGTCTGAACAGTTGACTGCACTTCACCAATCACATTGTCAATTGGGTGATCTTTATGAATTCTTGTATTGGGAGTGGTTGGAACAATATAGGAATTTGTAATGTTCCCCAAATCAACTTCTGGTTCTTCTCCAGTGCTATCTTCTTCATTTGGACTAGCAGTACTAACTGATGGACCAACAACATTAAGTTTAAGACTACCAGTATTAACATCAGGACTGGCAGTATTAACTTGTTGCCCAGCAGCATTAACATCTTTAGTACTGCTATCATCTGCAAACATTTCTTGTTCGGCATTTTCATTATTTAGACCATCTTCAACCTGCTTTTGAGCATCATCAGCAGTTTTTGGTTCACCATTATTAACATCCTTTGTAGGTGAATCAAAGTATGAAGTATCTTTCCAAATTAGCATCACAATGCACTCTTGACTGTTTTCTTCTGATGTACCTGTAGAGAAATTAGTAACTGTACTTGCAGTAACTGGTACATAGTTCGTAGATTGGGTTAGAGAGTCAATATCAAACAACCATTTTGGACCAGTCCCTTATATCATATACTTATTCTCTAAAAACCCAATATGCAAGTTTTCTTCTACCCTCTTGGTTCTAGTATTGTATACCCTAAAAGCTTTACTACTCAAAGAGTATCCAACAAAGAAACCTTCATCACTTTTGCCATCAAACTTGCCTAAACTATCCAAAGTATTAAGAATAGTAACATGACAACCAAATGGTCTCATAAAACTTAGAGCTGGTTTAAAACCTCTAAAAAGTTCATAAGGTGTCTTGTTATGAGGCTTAACTACTAAAACCCTATTTTGTACATAACAAGCAGTAGAAACTGCTTCTGCCCAAAATGTGGTAGGTAACTTAGAGTCAGCTAACATTGTTCTAGCAGCCTCAATGAGTGTCCTATTCCTCCTCTCAGCAACACCATTTTGCTGAGGAGTCCTAGCTACACTATATTCTCTCTTAATACCTTTTTCTCTGCAAAAATCATCCATAACTTTTTTCTTAAACTCTGTTCCATTATCACTTCTGATTATTTTCACTTTCTTATCCACTAGGTTTTCTATTTCTTTGATAAAGCGCTTAAGGATCTCACTGGTTTCATCCTTAGTTGTTAAAAAGAAAACCCATGTAAATCTACTATAATCATCAGTGACTACTAAGCAATACTTCTTATGCATCAAGCTACTCACAAAGGTTGGACCAAACAAATCCATATGTAGCATAAACAAAGGCTTAGTAATAGGATTCAGAACTTTGGACTTACAAGAAGCTCTGTGTTGCTTCCCTTTAAGACAAGCAACACAGGTTTGGTCATTTTCAAAACGTTTTGTAGGCAATCCTCTTACTAGATTATCCTTGACTAGCTTATTTATGTTTTTAATATTAATATGACCAAGTCTCCTGTGCCAAAGCATTGATTCATCTAATGTAGCCTTTGCAACAAGACAAGTCAAACTTTCTTTAGGAACAATGTTCTTCATATCAAAACTGTACATATTGTCCTTTCTAGGAATTTTAAGAAGTATCTGATTTTCATCAGGCAACTTAAAATTTGGAGACAAGACAAGACATTCAGTATCTGTAAAAAGGACATAGTTCTTTTTGTCACACATCTGTGAGACACTAAAAAGATTGAATTTTAACTCATTGACAAAGTATACATCTTCAAAATCAAGATTATCAGTCTTAAGAGTTCCTTTACCAGAAATTTTACCACCATATGCACCTCCTCCAAATGCAACATAACCTCCATCAAACTGCTTGAAATCAGAGAGATAAGCTATGTTACCAGTCATGTGCCTTGAGCATCCACTGTCAACAAATCCTTTATCATCATGTTGTGGCTTGCCCTGCACAAAAGAATAAGGAAATTAGATTCCTTTTGGGACCCAAGCCATTACTGACTTGGATCTGCCCCGTGCATCAATGTAGTTATATCTGTTCAAAGTGATTGATGCACTATTAGGTTTGATAGGTCTCCAAACCCAACATGCTGAGGGCTTAACAGCATTGAACCCATTTGCCCTGGCAGCATTAACTGATGTTCTATTTGGCCTAGCAGTATTAACTACTCTGGGCCTAACAGTATTAACAGGTGTTCTGTATGACCTAGCAGTATTAACTATTCTAGGCCTAACAGTATTAACCTTATGATTAAAATGCCTGTTAGTTAATGTTGGATTCTTATAAAAGGGCCTTTGGACAGTAGATTGTGCTGATTTGTAAAAATGAGTCTTTGGTCTAGCACAATGCACTGTTGGTTTTGGGTGAGCAGTATAAACTGACTTAGCAGTACTAAGAGGTTTTAGGCCAGTTCTCAGCAAAACTGCTCTTGGAGTCACATTTTTGTGGGTTCTATGGTGTGAGGTCTTGGCATAATAGTCATTATCCACCCTGTTGTAATTGTTCCCACTTACCACCTTTTTCTTTTGATGGTAAGTATAATTTCTCTGCACATGATTAAAGTTCCCACAAATAAAACAAGCCTTGTTATATATCACAAGTTCACTACCTAGTTGATTGGACTTCTAACCATTCTAATTTCTCTTATTCCCTCTAGGCCTTTGTGATCTATACATCTCTGCATACCTAACTGACTTTTTAACTGGTTTTTCTATTTTAGCAGCAGTTGGAGTAACAGTTTTCTTTTCAGGCTTAGTCATAGACTCATCTTGTTCCTCATCATCTGACACCTAATCCTCAATAATTGGAGCATCATTATTCTTCCTAACTTTCTTAGGTTCTGCTTCACTAACACTCTTACTAGTGTTAGACCCACAACCTTCAACAAAGCTACTTTTTACATGTGATTCTTGTTCTATTACCAAAGACTTATCAAAATTTTCCTTAGAATTATCTGATTCCTTTTCATAACCAACATTAGACTCTTTCTTACTATTCTCAGGACCATATCCTTTGAATTCAGGCTCTTTGAATTCATCAAGACACGAATAAGACAGATCTAGTTTGTTAGGTCTATTATAGATTAAAGGATGAGGTGGAGGAACTACACTATATCCCAAACCCTTTTTACATTTATCAGTTATCTGACTTTCTAACAACTGATCTAAGTCTTTTGAGGCCTTATTAAATTTATTAATTTTAAAATCAAAGGCATCCTTTTCTTGCTTAAGTTTTTCAAACTCTGTTTTAAGCGTATTAATTTCATATTGTTTGATTCCTACTTCTCTTTTAAGGACAACAACTTCTTCACTAAAAAGAACCTCATTCTTCCTATATGTGACAAGTTGTGCTTTAACAGTATCTAGTCCTCTTTTATAAGTAGCTGCCTCAAATTTAGTTTGATGTTGTTTAGCAAGCAGATCATCATATTTTTTCTTAAGAGTTTCATAGTTATTTAGACAAGTTTTAGAGCAAGTTTTATCAGTGTATACCTCTGAGTCTGAAAATGCCATTAGAGCTATGTTTGTCTGAACTTGTTCTTCTACCATGTCACTCTAATCAAAACCTATACCATCAATAGCTAACATTGCCTTGGAAGTGTATTCTTTGTTTCTTGCTTTCCTGGTGGTTGTCTTGATTTCTGAATGATCTTCCTTTGCCTTCTTTGATACTCTGCACTCCCTGCAAAGTGTCCTACTTATGACAGTTGTAACACTCACCTTAGATTTATCATATCCAGCAATATCATTACCATTAGAAATCTTCTTGCCCTGTCTTTTTTTTTTTTTAGTCTGATAGTACATCTTTGCTCTCACATTAGATCTGAAGTGTGATAACTCTCTTTGCTAAGTGTGAGAGCAAAGAAGTACTATCATAAGACAGGCAAGAAGATTTTCATTAATGGTAATGATATTGCTGGATATGACAAATCTAAGGTGGAGTGTTACAACTGTCATAAGTTAGGACACTTTGCCAGGGAGTGCAGAGCATCAAGAAGCAAGGAAGATCAGTTCAGAAATCAAGACAACACCAGGAAGCAAGGAAACAAAGAAGACACTTCCAAGGCAATGTTGGCTATTGATGGTGTAGGTTTTGATTAAAGTAACATGGTAGAAGAACAAGTTCAGTCAAACATGGCTATAATGTCATTTTCAGACTCATGGCAGATGGAAACAAAAAGGACCAAAGTTGTAAACAACATCAAACTATGAAACTCTTAAGAAACAATATGATGATCTGCTTGCTAAACAACATCAAACTAAATTTGAGGCAGCTACTTATAAAAGAGGACTAGATACTGTTGAAGCACAACTTGTCACATATAGGAAGAATGAGGTTCTTTTTAGTGAAGAAGTTGTTGTCCTTAAAAGAGAAGTAGGAATCAAACAATATGAAATTAATACGCTAAAAACAGAGTTTGAAAAACTTAAGCAAGAAAAAGGATGCCTTTGATTTTAAAATTGAGAAATTTGATAAGGCCTTAAAAGACTTAGATCAGTTGTTAGAAAGTCAGATAACTGACAAAAGTAAAAAGGGTTTGGGATATAGTGCAGTTCCTCCACCTCATCCTTTAATCTATAATAGACCTAACAAACTAGATCTGTCTTATTCTGGTCTTGATGAATTTAAAGAGCCTGAATTCAAAGGCTATGGTCCTAAGAATAGTAAGAAAGAGTCTAATGTTGGTTATGAAAAGGAATCAAATAATTCTATGGAGAATTCTGATAAGTCTTTGGTAAAAGAACAAGAATCACAGGTAAAAAGTAGCTTTGTTTAAGGCTATGGGTCTAACACTAGTAAGAGTGTTAGTGAAGTAGAACCTAAAAGAGTTAGAAAGTATAATGATGCTCCAAGTGTTGAGGATTGGGTGTCAGATGATGAGGAACAAGATGAGTCTATGACTAAGCCTAAAAAGAAAACTGTTATTCCTACTGCTGCTAAAATAGAAAAACCAATTAGAAAGTCAGTTATGTATGCAGAGATGTATAGATCACAAAGGCCTAGAGGGAATCAGAGAAATTGGAATGGTCAGAAGTCCAATCAACTAGGTAGTGAATTTGTGATGTATAACAAGGCTTGTTTTATTTGTGCAAACTTTAATCATGTACAGAGAAATTGTACTTACCATCAAAAGAAAAAGGTGGTAAGTGGGAACAATTACAACAAGGTGGATAATAACTATTATGCCAAGACCTCACACCATAGAACCCACAAAAATGTTACTCAAAGAGCAGTTTTGCTAAGAACTGGCCTAAAACCTCTTAGTACTGCTAAATCAGTTTATACTGCTTACCCAAAACCAACAGTGCATTGTGCTTGACCAAAAACTCATTTTTACAAATCAGCACAATCTACTGTCCAAAGGCCCTTTTATAAGAAACCAGCATTAACAAACAGGAATTTTAATCATAAAGTTAATACTGTTAGACCTAGATAGTTAATACTGCTAGGTCATACATAACACCTGTTAATACTGTTAGGCCCAAAGTAATTAATACTGCTAGGAAAAATAGAACATCAGTTAATGTTGCCAGGGCAAATGGGTTCAATGCTATTAAGCCCTCAGCATGTTAGGTTTGATGACCTATCAAACCCAATAGTGCATCAATCACTTTGAACATATATAACTACATTAATGCATGGGGCAGATCCAAGTCAGTAATGGTTTGGGTCCTAAAAGAAATCTAATTTCTTTATTCTTTTATGCAGGGCAAGCCATAACATGATGATAAAGGATTTGTTGACAGTGGATGCTCAAGGCACATGACTGGTAACATAGCTTATCTCTCTGATTTCAAGCAGTTTGATGGAGGTTATGTTACATTTGGAGGAGGTGCATATGGTGGTAAAATTTCTGGTAAAGGTACTCTTAAGACTGCTAATCTTGATTTTGAAGATGTATACTTTGTCAATGAGTTAAAATTCAATCTTTTTAGTGTCTCACAGATGTGTGACAAAAAGAACTATGTCCTTTTTACAGATACTGAATGTCTTGTCTTGTCTCCAAATTTTAAGTTGCCTGATGAAAATCAGATACTTCTTAAAGTTCCTAGAAAGGACAATATGTACAGTTTTGATATGAAGAACATTGTTCCTAAAGAAAGTTTGACTTGTCTTGTTGCAAAGGCTACATTAGATGAATCAATGCTTTGGCACAGAAGACTTGGTCATATTAATTTTAAAAACATAAATAAGCTTGTCAAGGATAATCTAGTAAGAGGATTGCCTACAAAACGTTTTGAAAATGACCAAACCTGTGTTGCTTGTCTTAAAGGGAAGCAACACAGAGCTTCTTGTAAGTCTAAAGTTCTGAATCCTATTACTAAGCCTTTATTTATGCTACATATGGATTTGTTTGGTCCAACCTTTGTGAGTAGCTTGATGCATAAGAAGTATTGCTTAGTAGTCACTGATGATTATAGTTTCTTTTTAACAACTAAGGATGAAACCAGTGAGATCCTTAAAGAGCTTTATTAAGAAAATAGAAAAACCTAGATGGATAGAAAGTGACACTAATCAGAAGTGATAATGGAACAGAGTTTATGGAACAAAGTTATGCGGGTGATTTTTGCAGAGAAAATGTATAAGAGGAGAATTATAGTGTAGGCTAGACTCCTCAGCAAAATGGTGTTGCTGAGAGGAGGAATAGGACACTCATTGAGGCTACTAGAACAATGTTAGTTGACTCTAAGTTACCTACAACATTTTGGGCAGAAGCAGTTTCTACTGCTTGTTATATGACAAAAACAGGTTTAAGTAGTCACGCCTCATAAACAAGACACTTATGAATTTTTAGAGTTTTAACCAGCTCTAAGTTTTATTGAGACCATTGGGTTGTCATGTTACTATTCTTTAATACTATGGATAGTTTTGGAAGTTTGATGGCAAAGGGATGACGGTTCTTTGTTGGATATTCTTTGAGTAGTAAAGCTTTTAGGGTATACAATACTAGAACCTAGAGGGTAGAAGAAAACTTGCATATTATGTTTTTAGAGAATAAACCTATAATAGAAGGGACTGGTCCAAAATGGCTGTTTGATATTGATTCTCTAACCATCTAGGAAACTCATGTACCAGTATGCAGGTACAGTTTCTAATGACTCTGCAGGTACATCAGAAAGAAACAGTCAAGAGTGCATTGTGATGCCAATTTGGAAAGATACTTCATACATTGATTCACCTACAAAGAATGTTGATAATGGTGAACCAAAAACTGCTGATGATGCTCAAAAGCAGGATGAAGATGGTCTAAATAATGAGAATACTAAACAAGAAAGGTTTTTAGATGATAGCAGTTCTAAAGATGTTAATGTTGTTGGGCAACAAGTTAATATTGCCAGTCCTGAAGTTAATACTGGTAGTCTTGAACTTAATGATGTTGGTCCATCAGTTAGTACTGCTTGTCCAAATGAAGAAGACAACACTAGAGAAGAACTAGAAGTTGATTTGGGGAACATTACATATTTCTATATTGTTCCAACCACTTCCAATACAAGAATACATAAAGATTATCTAATTGACAATGTGATTGGTGAAGTGCAGTCAACTATTCAGACAAGAAGAATGTTAAAACCTACTTCTGAACAAGGGTTTCTCAGTGATATGTATGAGCAGAAAACACATGATACCCTAAATACTTATTTATATGCTTGTTTCCTATCACAGATTGAACCAACAAGCATCGCTAAAGCTCTATCTGATTCATCCTAGGTGGAAGTATCATAGGAAGAACTTTTGCAATTCAAACTTCAACAAGTTTGGATATTGGTGGATCTCCCTAATGGAAAGAAGGACATTGGAACAAAATGGGTCTTCAGAAACAAGAAAGATAAAAGGTGAATTGTAATTAGGAATAAAGCAAGGTTAGTTGCACAGGGTCATAGACAAGAAGAAGGTATTGATTATGAAGAAGTGTTTGTACCTGTGGCAAGAATTGAGGCAATAATGTTGTTTTTGGCCTATGCTTCTTTTATGGGTTTTCTGGTATATCAAATGGATGTAAAGAGTGCTTTCTTTCATGGAACCATTGAAGAAGAAGTCTATGTTACTCAACCACCAGGATTTAAAGATCCTGACCATCCAGACAAAGTTTACAAAGTGGTCAAAGCACTTTATGGGTTGCATCAAGCACCAAGAGCATGGTATGAAACTTTGGCTAACTATTTGTTGAGCAATAGGTTTAACAAGGGTAAGATAGATCAGACATTATTTATCAAGAAGCAAAAAGGAGATATTTTACTTGTACATGTCTATGAAGATGATATTATCTTTGGCTCAACAAACAAGGAGTTATGTACTGGTTTTGAGAAGCTAATGAAAGATAAGTTTCAGATGAGTTCTATGGGAGAACTAACTTTCTTTCTAGGGTTACAAGTGTAACAGAAGGATGATGGCATATTTATCAGTCAGGACAAATATGTGGCTAAAATTTTGAAGAAATTCAACTACTCTAATGTGAAATCTGCTTCAACTCCTGTTGATTTGGAAAAACCTTTGGTCAAGAATGGAGATGCTGATGATGTTGATGTACATCTCTATAGATCAATGATTAGGTCATTAATGTATCTCACTGCATCTAGACCAGATATCTTAGCAGTCAAGAGGATTTTTAGATATTTGAAAGGCAAACCAACTTTAGGCCTTTTGTATTCTAGGGATTCTCCATTTGAACTGGTTGCTTATACTGATAGGGACTATGCTGGAGCAACTCTTGATAGGAAGTCTACAACTAGAGGATGTCAGTTTTTAGGAAACAGGTTGATATCTTGGCAGTGTAAAAAGGAAACTGTGGTTGCAACTTCTACAAATGAAACTGAATATGTGGCTGCTGCAAGTTGCTGTAGACAAGTACTCTGGATTCAAAACTAATTGCTAGATTATAGGTACAATTTCATGAACACTGTCATTAATATTGACAATAACAGTACTATCTGCATTATTGAAAATCCTGTTCAACATTCTAAAACAAAACATATAGAGATTAGGCATCATTTTATAAGAGATTGAAACGCTAAAAAGTTAATACAAGTGGTTAAAATTCATACTGATTTAAATGTTGCAGATCTTCTTACAAAAGGCTTTGATGCAGGCAGATTTCAATACTTGGTCTCAAGTATTGGAATGCTGAATCCTTAACTGTCTATATCTCTTTTTTGTTTTTGTAAAAGTTTTGTAAAGGATTAATACTGTTAGTTTTCTCAATTAATACTGCTAAGTATAATTAAAACTGTTAGTTATACTTAAGACTGTTTTGTTAAACCAGTTAGTTATAGTTAATGCTGCTAAGAAGAAAATGTTTTGGAATTTGTATATTTGGCTGTAAACTAACATTTGCAGGTAAAGCATGTTGAATACAAGATGTTGAATGCTTCACCTTTTTGAAGAAAGATAATTGTCTTGGTTCACAGAGTTTAACTTTTATTCATGGGTTATGCATAAATATAGATCCTCATGAATTCCTACATGTCTATCTAGTCTTTTCTAGTGTGCTTGTGATGAATAGAGGCATGTTGTTGCATAATTATTGAAGATATAGTTAATGTTGTTCGACTTCAGTTAATACTGCTAGGCAGAAAATTACTACTGCCAGGCAAATGTTAATGCTGTTCAGAGGACATGGGCACCAAAGTTGCAACTGTTTTCCAATTCTTATCACTTGAGGCATTGTTTGAGGGGAGGTTCCTTATTTCTACAACCACATGCATGGGTGAAAGGATGTGTTATATCATAATTATGTTCAAAAGGGATTAAAACACATCTATGCATATCATAAGAGGTCGGGACACCAAGATACCTCAGTCTAGTAGTCCCCTGACAAAGTTTGGTGATGAGGCTATCCATAAGGATTTGGGTGATAGAATGGAAAAGGGCTGCCACTACTGCTTCTAGCTTAGAAGCAGTGCAGGACAGTGGTAACATCAAATAAGACCCAATCCATGGCAACACTTAATGAATCAACTCCTTAGGGAATTAATTCAGGTAGTGGTCCCAGGTGATAAGATACCATAGTGGGGGATATGAATGCTCAAACTAGGTTTGAGATTACATCTATACAGTGCATTGATCCACCTCTCTCAAGAGGTTACACACTTGGAAGTGGGGAGGACAGTATGAAACTTATTGGAATTTATGAAATTTTATACACAACTGTCATATAAAAACAGAAAGAGTGTCTTGGTAAGTCAAAAGAAATGAGAGATTTTGTGAGCTTAAAAATAGAAAGAGAGATGTGTGCATAAAAACATAAATGAGTGATTATGTAAGCAAAAAGAATTAAGAGATATTGTAAGCATAAAAATAGAAAGAGAGTATGTGTGAATCAAATTTGATGGTGCAAGTTGCTTATTGGAATGAAAATTGGATGATTACTGGTGTATTCTTTTTAATGCTGCTTAGTTTCAACTTAATGCTGCTAAGCTTAAGTTAATGCTGTTAGGCTTAAATTAGTACTGTCCGTATTGGTTTCTGCTGTTAAGCGTATGTTAATGCTGCCAGTTCAAGTTTTTGCTGTTGAGGGTGATTCTATAAATACTTCGATTAAGTGTTTCATTTACTTCTTTATTCAATTTCTCTTATTCAATTTCTCTTATTCAAACACTTTCTAACCATAAACCCTAATTTAATTTTCATCTTTGATCATCAAGTTCATCATTATGACAAGCCCTAAGTTTGCTGAAATGCATAATATGGTCGCGTTCTTGGAAAAACCCATAGAAAGTGATGGGTTTGCAGAGATAATTGATTTCCTGAAAGCAAGTTCTGTTTCATATGCTTTAATAGTCAATCTAGTAATCTACACATCTTGCATTGAACAATTTTGGCCAACTGCCAAGGTACAGACAGTTAATGGAGTGCGACAGATACAAGCCCTAGTTGATTAGAAGATGGTTATTGTTACGGAGTCAAGAATTAGGAGAGATCTTCACTTGGATGATGCAGAAGGTACTGATTGTCTCCCAAATGCTACTATCTTTGAATAATTGGCGCGTATAGGGTATGAAAAGCCTTCTCAAAAGCTTACTTTTTATAAGGCCTTTTTCTCTACTCAGTGGAATTATTACATTCATACTATTACTCAATGCTTAAGTGCTAAATCCACTGCATGGAATGAGTTCAGTAGTTTTATGGCTTCATTGATCATATGCTTGGCAACTAATCAGAAGTTTAATCTATCTAAGTATATCTTTGATGCGATTGTGAAACACTTAGATGGAGGAGTCAAATTCTTGCTGTATCCATGTTTTCTTCAAGTTTTCATTAATCAATAATTGGGTAATATGTCAACTCACAAGAAGATTTTTGTAAATCCCTTTCACACAAAGAAAGTTTTTGCCAACATGAAGAGAGCAGGAAAGGATTTCTCTGAGAGAATAACACCTTTATTTGATACCATGATGGTTCAACCTGTTGAAGAAATCGGTGAGGATTTAGATCATCCAACTGATTCCACTCTAATATCCATTATTGATCAACCATCATCATCTTCCCAACCCAAGAAGGATAAATCATCTAAGAAGGCTCAAAGACAGGAGGCAAAGGTTCCTCAAGATGAGGCAGAGCATAAGGAGAGTATACAAACACCTTCCAATGATCTACAACCTAGTGGTGAGGATAAAAAGCAACTAACAGAGTTGATGGTTTTATGTACCAAATTGCAAACACAGGTTCTTGATTTACAAAAGGCAAAGGATGCTCAAGCTAAGGAGATTGCTGCTTTGAAGAAGAGGATCCAGAGGTTAGAAAGAAGGAAAATATCAAGACCTACAGGTTTGAAAAGACTCAGGAAAGTTGGTATGTCTTAGAGAGTTGAGTCCTCTGAAGACCAGGAGAGTTTGGGTGTTCCTGAAGATGCATCCAAACAGGGGAGGAGTATTGAAGATATTGATGCTGATGTTGATGTTTCCTTGGTTGGTGAAACTCAAGAAAGACAAGAAAGACAAGATGATGATTTAATAATTGATTCTGAAGTTTTGGAGGTTGTTGAGATGCCTGTGGAAGCTAAGGTTGATGGGAAAGATGAACAGAGTACTAAGACTGATGATAGTACTGCTGGTGAAGCAGTTACTACTGCTGGTGATGATAGTGTTGTTCCTACAACAAATGAGGAAATCACTTTGGCTCAGACACTTATACAGATTAAAGCAGCTAAGCCTAAAGTTGTTACTACTGCTGCTACAACAGCAACAACTACAAGACCCAAGGATAAAGGGGTGGTTGTTCAGGAGCCAAGTGAGTTCAGAGTTCCACAAGAGATAAAACCTTCAAGTTCTAAAGATAAAGGAAAAGGTATTATGATTGAGCCTGAAGTTCCTTTGAAGAGAAAAGATCAAATTGCTCTTGATGAACAAATTGCAAGAGATATTCAAGCTAAATTGGATGCTGAATTATTAGAAGAGCAAAAGCTAGCAAGGAAACAAGAAGAAGAAGCCAACATAGCATTGATTGAGTCATGGGAAAATACACAAGCTATGATGGAGGCTGATAGATTGCTGGCTGAGAGACTCCAATCAAAGGAAAGAGAGGAATTGACAGATGAGGAAAAAGCAAAACTGTTTATAACTGATGGAAAAAGAAGAAAAGCATTTTGCTCTCTCAGAGCACAATAAAAAGAGAAACAGACCTCCTACCAAGGCACAAAAGAGAACTCAAATGTCTATTTATCTTAAGCACATAGGTGGATATACATACAAATAACTAAAAGGAAAGAGTTTTGATGAAATTCAAAAGTTATTTGATAAGGAAATGAAGAGAGTAAATACCGTTGTAAGCTATGTCCTGAGGTAACAGGAAAGCAAAGAAAAAGAAGAGAAGAGGGTAGAGAGGAAACAACTAAAGGTAGCAGAAAGAAGATGCTTGGAAGGAAAAGAGCAAGGAAAGAACAACATAAAGAATCCTCAAAGAAACAAAAAGTAGAGGAATAAAAAGAGTAAGAGGAAGTTGATGAAGTTGAGCTAAAGAAGCTTTTGGCGATTAAAAAGGATGAAGATATAGCAATTGATGCTATACCACTTACTACCAAATTACCAGTGATTGTTAATTATAAGCTTCTTAAAGATGGGATGTTAGTACATTATCATTGTTAAGGAGGCATAATGTAAGTTCTCAAGAAATACTCTTCAATGATAAGGATGCTGCAAGGAATAGATAGAGAAGACTTAGAAGCTCTTTGGAGGATAGTGAAGGCAAAGTATGGTGATACAAGGCCTGAAAATGAATTTGAAAGAGTGTTGTATGGAGATTTAAAAGTTATTGTTTGACGCAGACAAAAAAAGTAATTTATTTAGAATGTTTCAAGGATACAGGGTGACTATTTGGAAGTTGATTGATTCATCTGGAGTTCACTTTGTAAGGTTTGATAATCTTCACATTTTTATGTTGGTTGAAAGGAGATACCCCCTTACACCAATTACCATCACCAATATGCTCAACAAGAAACTTCAATCTGATCATCAAAATGAGATGTGTTATCAACTGCTGAAGCTTATGGTAAAGCAGCGAAAAGGAAAATGAAAGGTTTGAATGCATCTTCCAGAAGTGTGATGAAGAACCTTTTAAAGAAGAAAACTTGAAGCTCAGAAGAAGAACATCAAGTTTAGGGAGATTGGTTTGTTCATAACAGACTTCATGGATTCTAGTAGTTACTGCTGCTCATGGGGGGGTGGGGTGGGTGGGGGGGGTAACATAATGTAAAATTATTGCCTAAGTGGTGTTAGGTACTGGTAGTAATAACGTTTACCACTACAGTTACTACTGGTTTAGTATAATTTTAGTACTGATAGCGTAAAGTTACTACGTAGTTGAAGTTAAGACTACTCAGTGTTGAAGACTAAAATATAAACTAAGTATTAGTGCTGTTAGTATATAAAGTTAAGACTGGTTTCCTACAGTTAGTGTATATAGAACTGCTATACTAATGTAACTATTGGTTATGTTTTATTAGTGCTGCGGGGAAAGATTACAACTGTTTTGACAGACTTTTTACTGTCAAGAAAATTAAAGACGAAATAAAGAGATGAAAGATTGTTGGAGACAAGAATGCGAGGTGAAGATAAGTTGTTGATATATTTATGTACATAGTTATAGCATAGATGTATTTATTTAGAAATTACGTTTATGTTTAGAAAAGATGATATATCTTAGGAATGTAAAAAAAAAAAAAAAATATTTTGTAAGCCGACTAGGACTCCTTAGTCTATAAAAGGAGGCTCTAGGGCATTAGTTGAGATATCACAAAAACACGCAGACGTATCATTATCGGTTTTCATAGTTGTCAAAGTCGATTAAGAAAAGCTTCAAGGTTGTAAACCCTAGTACTAAGATAGAGTACTCGTATTATTATCTTTAATAATATTGAAGCGTTTTGTTACATCTTGTGTTCATTCATTCATACTTACTGTTTCATTGATTTTACTTCTAGAGTATTAAGGTGTTGATTCCGCATACACTTTAATATACATACAAAGTTTCTACAACAAGTTATTTTGGATTTATCCAAGTTAATTTAACCTTAGACAACCTAAGGAATTGATCTAGGTTTGGGATCAACAAGTTTTTTTTAATACCAAATTAGGGTTTATATGAAACCCTTATATTACCGAATTTGATGATTCATTGAAAAAAAAAACCGAAGTCGATACAAAGAAACCCCTTAATAGTAACAATGATTTTATAATTGTATTGCATACCAATTAAGGTAGAGAGGACAATTATAAATCTTGTTATATCAATTTAAACTTCAAAAACCCTTGAAAACTTTAACCGAAAATCGATTTCTTGAAAAATAGGGTTTATGGGTTTCTTCAAAAACCTTGTATGATCCTAGATATCAAGAGCAACCTGCTCTGATACCAATTGTGAAAACCAATAAATCGTTGTAGCTCTAGGTTGTTTAGACCTTTAATCTAGGATAATGATAACATAGGCGGAATATTCAAACATAGAATCAATATTATCATAACAAGGTTTTACCAAACATTCACCACAGCCCCAATATTATTTGATCAAGATAATACGGTTACATCAACAAACTGTAACAG
The DNA here is from genome assembly GCA_026074375.1 of Tanacetum coccineum. Taxonomy (NCBI): domain Eukaryota; kingdom Viridiplantae; phylum Streptophyta; class Magnoliopsida; order Asterales; family Asteraceae; genus Tanacetum; species Tanacetum coccineum. The sequence goes on from BQNB010029870.1 coordinate 24,911, forward strand.
GGATCAAGGAAAACCTTGATTACCTTGAGGCTACACCAACTCTATACTAGACGTCTACATCTTCTTGTGTACACACACACACTTTTCTGGATGCCTAAAACAATATGCCTATGATCTCTTTATATAGGGAGAGATCATGACTTACAAAGGAAGATAATAAATACAATAAGGAAACTAAATCTTTTAATCTTTATCTTTATTCTTCTTGAGCATATCTTTTAGTATCTTCTGATATCTTCCATCTTTTGTAGAATATACTCCACCAGCTTGAAGAATCTCTTATTATCGATTTAGGTCTTTTTCCTTTAAGTCGTTCTTGTTTCATTCTTGTTTTGTCTTATCAACTCAAATATAATTCCCAATAAAACCTTAGCAGCTGTAACTCTAAGATCATCAAGAAGTCTTTTAATCTCAATAATCCTCCCCTAAACTTGATATTTATCTTCAAAATCATCAAGTTTCTTCATTAAAAGCTTCATCAATCACCAAGAGGATGCTTCCAAACCCTTCATTGATTATTGAGTTGCTTTGTGATGAACTTAAGAAGCTGATAACACATTTCGTTCCAATGATTAGCTTGCAGCTTCTTATTTAGCATATCTGTAATTGGAGCAGGTGTAAGGGGATATATCTTCTCTACCAACATAAAGACATGAAGATTTTGAAACCTCACAAAGTGTACTCCACAGGAATCAAATAGCTTCCAAACCAACACTTTGCTTTCTTGTAGATTTCTCCACATTGCATCTTCTACATGATGTTCAAACATTGTCTTTACATCACCCCATAATACTCTCTCATATCCCTCTTCTGGCCATGTATACCCATGCTTAGCTTTAACCAATTTCCACAGAGTTTCCAAATCTTCCCTGTCAAAGCTTTTAAGCATCTGAATAAAGGCTGAGTACCTCTTTGAACTTCCATCAGCTCTTATAATTTAAAAATAGTTGATCTTTCCTTGTTTAACAATCTTCTAGTCAACAATGCTTAGAGGTTTAGTAGCTAAAGGTATAGCATCAACTGCTACTTCCTCTTCATCAGGAACAATTTTCATTAGCTCTTTCATTGTAGCTGCTTCTTTGCACTCTCTTGTTCTAGCTCATATCCTGCTCTTTTTGAACTGCTTTCTTCCATTACTTCTGCTTTCTTAGAACTTTCTTCTATTTTTGTGCCTTCCACCAACTCTATTCTGAAGTCAACAAAGGTGTTTACCCTCTTGAAAGCTTTGTCAAATAATTCTTGAATAATGGAAATGAATTTCTTGTTCTTTAAGTTTTTGGGCTTCCATCCTACCATATTCTTCAGGTAAGTACACATAATACTCCTTTGTTGAGCTCTTGTAGGTGGCATGTTCCTCTTTTCTTCTGCTCTTTTTGCAGTAAAGTGTTTCCTTCTTTTCTTTAAGAGTTGTACAAACAAAGTACACTTTTCTTTAATTATCAACTCCTATTTTTCTTGTGCCTGCAATCTTTTAGCCAGTTGATAGTCAGCATCTATATTTGCTTGAATGTTATCTTAAGCAATGTTCGCTTCTTCTACATGTTGTGCTTTCTCCTTTGCAAGCCTATATTCTTCATCAAACTTTGCTTGTAGCCTTAAAGCTTCTTCTTTATCAAACTTAATCTGATCTTTCTTCTTCAAAGGCTTCTCTGGTTCTATCATCTTTGCTTTACCCTTATCCTTTGAACCTTGACCCTCAACCTGTGATGGTAGTTGTAAAGATATTGTTGGAGTTGATTCACTTAGCTCTTGCATAACAACCCTTTTTGTCTTGGGTCTTACACTCTTCAACTCTGCCAGTGTTTGAGCCAAAGTAAGTTTAACATTAGTTATTGTAGCAACACTAACTGGAATTGTAATAGCATCAGTCACATCAATTGCTTCCTCAACAATATTTCTCTTCTCACCAGCTTTATCAGTAACTTCAATTTCAACAACCACCTCATCACCATCCAAGTTATTTACCCTAAACATATCTTCATCTCCATACCTCCCCTGAGTTTCATCAACTAATGTAATCTCTGCATCTTTATCAATGTCATCAATTTCCTCCCTTGTTTGGATGCATCCTCCTGATCACCCAAACTAGCTTCTTCAGAGGAAACTACTCTTACAGATCTTCCAACCTTGTATAATCTTTTGAGCTTGTGAGTTCTTGACCCTCCCGTCTTCTCTAACTTCTTAACTCTCTTCTTTAAACTTGTAATCTCCGAGGCTTGAGGCAAGATCCCATTGTGTTCTCTAGGTCAAGCACTCGTTTGTTAACAATTTGGTATAAAAATCCATTAGAATTCCTTACGTTTACATACTAGGCCCTTATTTGACATCCTCATCTGCTACATTATTGGATCATAGGAACACTAGACGAGGTGCCGATGTCCCTTTCTCCCTAACTCCTAGATTTTGTTTCCTTGGAGGTTGAGATGATGAAGTTTGATTAATGAATGTTTGTGTGATGGGGATCGGTAGGTATTGTTGAACCTTCACCCATTTCTTCTTGAGCTTGTACCACCATTGATGGAAATAATGATGTTTCCCTTCCAGAAAAGTCTTTTCCTTGCCTTCTCATGTTAACAAAAATCTTCTTTGTGTGAGATGGTGTAACATAAATCCTCTTGTAACTTACATCCCCTTCATTTAATTATTCCAAAAAGACTTGTATAAACCCCCCCCCCCCCCCCCCCCCCCCCCCCCCCCCCCCTTTTGGGGATACATCAAGAATTTACCAGTAATAATCCCGAAGTTCTTCACCATGCTTTCAAAAATATACTTGGAAAAGTTGAACTTTTGGTTTGTGGCTAAACAGATAATGCAGAGCCATAATGCAACAAATTCATTCCATGTAGTAGTCCTTAGCACTATGCAATGCAAAATGGATGGATAAGGAATTTCCATTGAGGGGAAAAGAATGCCTTATATAAAGTTAGTTATTGAGAAAGTTTTTCATACCCCATTCTTGTGAGTTCTTCAAAAATGGTAGCATTAGGCAAGCAATCAGTACCTTCCTTATCATCCAATTGAGGGTCTCTTTTAACAGATGCTTCAGTAACAACTATCTTCTTCCCATCCACTAAGGCTTGTAACTGTTGTTCCCCATTGACAATTTTTACCTTGACAGTAGCCTAAAATTGTTCAATACACAAAGTTATATATAGTGATTAACCGGTTAAAGCATACTTTATGGAGTGATGCATTCAGAAAATTAACAACTTGTTTAAATCCCTCACTCTCAGTGGGTTTAGCCAAAAACACGACTAAATTGTGAGTATCAACAAACTATAGGGTCGTCATTGTGATGGATTTTGATGATGAATGATGAAATTCAATTAGGTTTTGTGATTAGAAAGTATATGATTGAATGAAATCGATTAAATAAGTAAATGAAACCCTTAATTGAAGTATTTATAAAACTACCTCAACACATTAACGTCACCAGCTAGTTGAATTAATACGAGCAGCATTAACTTTCAACTAGCAATAGTAAGTAACCTAGTAGTAGTAACTCAATAGTTAATTAAGCCTATCAGCATTAACTTACAAACAGCAGTCAGTAAGTTAATGCCTAGCAGCATAACTTTTCCAAGCAGGCAGTAAGTTTATGCCTTATGCACATTAACTTCCCAGCAACAGTAAGGGTTTTTTTTTTAATTGCCTAGCAGCCTAAACCTTTGAATCACAGCATTAACTCCAATTCCATTCTAATAAGCTTTTCCATCATCAAATTAACATTTTAGTTCACAAAATCTCTCAATTCCTGTTACTCACAATTCTCTCTTTATGTTTTTAAACAACTCTCTTTCTGTTTTTTAACTCACCACTTCTCTTAATTTTTTTCTCACTAAATCACTCTATCTGTTTTTATCTCACACAACTCTCTTTCTGTTTTTCAACTTACAAATTCTCTCAATTCTTTTACTCACTAAATCACTCTGTCTGTTTTTATTACACACCTCTCTTTTTGTTTTAAACTCACAAATTCTCTCAATTCTTTGACTCACTAAATCACTCTGTCTGTTTTTATCACACATCTCTCTTTATGTTTTTAAGCTTACAAATTCTCTCAATTCTTTTACTTACTAAATCAGTTTGTTTGTTTTTAGCACACAACCCTCTTTCTGTTTTTAAACTCACAAATTTTCATAATAAAGACTTTAAAGATTGAGCATTCCAATACTAGCAATCAAATATTGAAATCTACTTACATCAAATGCTTTTGTAAGCAAATCTACAACATTCTTGTCAGTATGAATCTTGATTTTTTGAATTAGCTTCTTTTCATTAGAATCTCCGATAAAGTGATGTCTAATCTTAATGTGCTTTATTTTTTAATGAAAAACAGGGTTCTTAACTATGCATATAGTACTCTCATTATCAATATAAATCTTTGTATGCATAAAGTTATACCCATAATCAAGCAATTGATTTTGAATCCAAAGCACTTGGCCACATCAACTTGAAGCAGCTACATATTCAGCCTTTGTTATGGAATTAGCAACCACAGTCTGCTTCTTGCACTGCCATGAAATCAATCTACACCCAAGGAATTGACAACCTCTTGTTGTGGACTTCCTATCCAAGCTTGCTCCAGCATAATCACTATCAGTGTATGCTATCAAATCAAAAGGTAAATCTTTTGGATACCAAAGGCCCAATTTTGGTTGACCTTTTAAGTACCTAAAAATTCTTTTCACAGCATGAAGTTGTGACACTTTTGGGTTAACTTGGTATCTTGCACAGGCACACACTGCAAACATAACATCAGGTCTTGAAGAAGTAAGATACATCAATGAACCAATCATTGATCTACAAAAATAAACATCCACTACTTCACCATCTTCATCCTTGAGCAAAGGCTTTTGAGTTTCCATAGGTGTGCTTGCTGTCTTGACATCAGTAAAACCAAATTTCTTCAAAATCTCAGTCATATACTTGTCTTGACTGATAAAAATCCCATCCTCCTTCTACTTTACTTACAGTCATAAGAAGAATGTGAGTTCACCCATAGAACTCATTTGAAACTTCTTATGCATCATCTTCTCAAACTCCGTGCATAATGACTTCTTTATACATCCAAATATGATATCATCTACATACATTTGAACTAACAGAATATCACCTTTGTCTCTTCTGATAAACAAAGTCTTGTCTATCTTTCCTCTCTGAAACTCATTGTCTAACAAATAAGTTGACAAGGTTTCATACCAAGCTTTGGGAGCTTGATGCAGTCCATAAATTGCCTTTTCTACTTTGTATACTCTGTCAGGAAAGTCTGGATCTTCAAATCCTGGTAGTTGATAAACATAGACTTCTTCTTCAATCTTACCATAAAGAAAAGCACTCTTGGCATCCATTTGGTACACCATAAAGTCTTTAAATGAGGCATAGGCTAAGAATATCCTAATTGCTTCAATTCTTGCAACAAGGGCAAAGACTTCATCATAGTCAATCCCTTCTTCTTGTATGTACCCTTGAGCAACTAACCTTGCTTTGTTCTTTATCACAATGCCTCATTCATCCTTCTTGTTCCTGAATACCCATTTAGTGCCAATAGCCCTTTTGCCATTTGGTAAATCCACCAAGGTCCAAACCTTTTGTAATTTGAATTATAGAAGCTCATCATGCATATCTTCTATCCAACTTGGATCCTTCAATGCACGAATTACCTTTTTGGGTTCTTCTTGTGATAAAAAGCAAGCAAACAAACAATTTTGAAAGTCTTTATGGTTTGTTCTTTGCTGAACAGAACTAAACAAACCATGTTCTTTTAAATTCTTTGTCATTCTTCTTGTTTGAGGTGCTGAATTCAAGTCTCCAATAATTTGTTCAACTGGATGATCTTTGTGTTTGTAGTTGGAATAGGACTGACAGGCATAAATGCATCCAATTCATGTCAGCCTATGCACCAACATCTCCATCATCATCTGAATAAACAATATCTTCTAATTCAGGCGTATCTGGATCATCTAGAAGTTCAATGCTTGTTTTTGCACCAACAACATTAACTTCATTTGTGCTAGTAGCATTAACATTGTTAGTGCTGTTAACATTATCTTCCTTTTCTTGATCACTCCATTCACTATCTTTACTTGAATCACCACCTTCTTTTCCTGGTTTTTTAGTAATCTTCTTTTCATCATCTCTTGAAGGTTTGAATCCATCATCAGGAGAACTCTTTGAACTTTGAGAGAGTAATGGATCAGCATGCCATAATGGTAGCAAAATGTAATCTTTGCCATGTATTTTCTCCATTCTAGATTTACCTGCATTATCACATGCTTTTGTACCAGCAATACCATTAGACTGATTTCCTGCAATAACTGGCTTATAATTCATTGACTTTGTTAGTGCATCAATATCAAAAAGCCAATTTGGTCTACTTCCTGCAATATTAGGTATATTCTCACTAAATTGGACATGCAGGTTCTCTTCAACTATCCTAGTTCTACTATTGAATACTCTAAATGCTTTACTATTGATTGAGTACCCAATAAAGAATCCTTCATCAGCTTTACCATCAAACTTGCCTAAGTGATTTATGGTATTGAGAATTATAACAGGACACCCAAATGGTCTCATAAATCCTAAAGCTGGTTTTCTACCAAGAAAAAGTTCATAAGGGGTCTTGTTATGAGGCTTAGTTACTAATACCCTATTTTGCACATAGCAAGCAGTATTAAATTCTTCAGCCCAAAAACTAGTTGGTAGCTTAGAATCAGCTAGCATTGTCCTAGCAGCCTCAATTAGTGTTCTATTTTTCCTCTCAGCTACTCCATTTTGTTGAGGAGTTCTAGCTACACTAAATTCTCTCTTAATACCTTTTCTCTCACAAAACTGATTCATCTCCTTATTCTTGAACTCAGTTCCATTGTCACACCTAATTACCTTAACCCTTTGATCTATTAGATTTTCTACTCCAGTTATAAAGGACTTAAGAATGTCACTAGTATCATCCTTAGTAGCTAAAAAGAAAACCCAACTAAACCTACTATAATCATCTGTGACAACTAGGCAATACATCTTTTTCATTAAGCTTTTTACAAATGTTAGACCAAACAAATCCATGTGCAACATATGTAAAGGTTGGCTGATTGAACTTACTATTTTGGACTTACAAGAAGCTCTATGTTGCTTTCCCTTTTGACAAGCAACATAGGTTTGATCATTTTCAAAAAGTTTTAAAGGTAAACCTCTTACAATATTTCTCATAACCAGTTTATTCATAGTTTTGAAATTTATGTGTCCAAGTCTCCTATGCCAAAGTTTAGATTCATCAGATGTGGCTTTTACAAAGAGACAAGTTAGACCTCTTTTAGGAACAATATTCTTTAAATCAACACTATACATATTGTTCTTTCTAGGAACTTTAAGTAAAACATAACTTTCATCAGTTAACTTAAAGTTTGGAGATAAAACAATACATTCAGTGTCATTAAAGAGAACACTATTCTTTTTGTCACACATTTGTGAGACACTAAAGAGGTTAAACTATAATTCTATTACAAAATACACATTCTCAAAATCTAAATTACCTGTTTTGATTGTACCACTGCCTGTAATTTTTCTTCCTTTGGGGTTACCTTCAAAGGCAACATATCCTCTATCAATTTCTTTAAAGTCAGTAACATAGGACATGTTCCTTGTCATGTGCCTTGAGCATCCACTGTCAATCACTCCTTTCTCCTCCAAATCTTGTTGTGGATTGCCCTACACATAAGGTAAGAAAATCAGTCTATTTTGGGGACACCCAAGCCATCACTGACTTGGATCTGCCTTGTGCATCAATATAATCAAATCTTTTTAGGATGGCTGATGCACTGTTGTGTTTAGAAACATGGTCTATTACTTTAGTCTTTGGTTTCTAAACCCAACAAGCTGATGCCTTAACAACATTAACCTGGTTTCCTTTAACAGCATTAAGTACTGCTTTTGGCTTAGCAGTATTAACTACTGCTTTTGGCCTAGCAGTATCAACATTTTTATCTTTAACAATATTAACACCCTGATTAAAATTACTATTTTTAGTTGCTGTTTTGTTGTTAATGGGTCTCTAACAGTTGAATGTGCTTTATTAAAAACATTTGTCATTGGTCTTGCACTATTCACTGTTGATCTTGGTTGAGCAGTATTAACTGGTCTAGCAGTAGTAAGTGATACTAGGCAAGACCTCATTAATACTGCTTTTGGAACTATGTTCCTTTTAGGACTGGGGTGAGTCATTCTAGAAAATATCTGGTGATTTACCCTTTGAGTATAGTTCCATACTGGTTTTACCATCTTTTTATTATTAAACTGTCTCTGATAGTTATTACAATTATACTGTAAGTGATCAAAACTTCCACACACATAACAAGCTTTGTTAATCATCTCAAAATTACTTCCTAGTCTCTAAGACATCATATTTATCTAGTTTCTTTGGTTTCCTCTAGGAATATGTGTGTTCTTCCTATTTTGATTACCTTGTTTAATAATTGTTTTCCTATGAGTTTTTACTTGCTCTTTAGATTTAACAAACTTTATTTTAGCAAAACTAGGTTTAACTGGTTTCTTTTGAATCTTAGCCGAGGCATATCTTCATCCTCCACTATCAGACACCATCTTAATAAAATTGGAACACCATTATTGCTCTTAACAACCTTATGGCTTTTCACTATTCCATAACTTCACTAGCCTCAACTACAGGCTTATTAACTATAGGCTCACTAACTATAGGCTTATCTACAAACTCCTCTAGACAAAAGAATGACAAATCAGGTTTTGGAGGCATAAAGTTTCCTGTATAAGGAGGTGGAACGGCATTATACCCTAAACCTGTTTTGCACTTATCAACTATCTAACAGTCTATTAGTTTGCTTAAGCTTTTAGATAAATTCTTAAGTTTTTCTACTGTTAGCTGAATTTCATCTTTTTGTTTTTGAGCCAGTTCCAACTTCCTCCTAAGCTCTGTAATGGCTACTTCTTTTAAATAAATCTTACGTTTTAAGAGCTTGATATCTTCTTCATAAACAAACTCATTTTTCTTATAAACTAGAAGTCTTGCTTCTATAGACTCTAAACCTGTTTTATAAGTAATAACATTTATCTTAGATGTCCTTAAGTCTTTTAACAGTTGTTCATTTTCTTCTTTAAGAATTTTAACATTTTCCAAACAAGATGATGAACAATTTAAATCAGTAGATACCTCAGAGTTAGAACTTGTAGAAGAGTAAGCCATGAGTGCAAAGTTAGTTGGACCTTCTTCTGCTTGATCACTCCAATCATAATCACCAAGACCATCACATGAGATCAAAGCATTAGAAGTAGTTGTCTCCACTGGCACAACCCTTCTTGTGTTCTCCCTATTCCTGTTTTCTTGGTTCCTTGGAGCCCTGCACTCCCTTGCAAAGTGTCCCCTTTTGTGGCAGTTGTAACACTCCACCTTGGACTTATCAAACCTAATGGTTTCAGTACCATTCACAGTAAGCTTTCTTCCAGTGTTCTTCAAGAATCTCCTTGCCCTCATTGTTAGCATAGCCATCTGCCACCTCAAGTCCATCTCTTCTAAATCATCAGGATTAATTTGTTGCAAGTCCTCATTGTCAAGTTGTGGACTGTTTTTGTTAACGTGCAAAGAAAGCACAGATAACAGCTCACTCAAGTTTATCAATTGGTTGTTGAGTTAATATAGTAGCTTGAGTGCTAGCATTGTAATACCATAAGTAGTATATGAACTTCTCATTTGTATTGGCTAGTGTTGTTTGAGGAACAAAGGCTACTTTTGTGTGTTTTTCCGCTTAAGCTTTGATGTTCCTTTGACCCTTGGTACATAGATCTTCAGGTGTTGATAAAGATCAAACAAAAGCTTAATGTATCATCACAGTCTTGTTGCCTCAACAGTAATGGTATGTGTGTTCCATTGTTGTGATAGACTTCTTAAGAACTTCTGATTCACATCTTCTTGTGAGATACTTTCACCGTGAATCTCCAACTGACTGATAAGCTTTTAAAGCCTATCAAAGGTTTGATCTAACACTTCTGAGCTAGATGCAGTAAAATTTTCATACTACTGCTTTAGAAGATTCCCCTGAGCAGCATTCCCTCCAAACCTCTTCATAACAGCCTACAGCAATGACTTTGCATCTTTAATGGAGTTAAACTTCAATTGATGTTCATTAGGGATGCCCATTAATAAAGTGTTTCTTGCCTTCAGCTCTAACCTCCTTTATGCCTTTTCTTCAGCAGTTGAAGGAGCAATTATAGTCTCAACACCTTTAACAACTTTTGTTACTGGATGTGCATTCCCATTCTCTATAACTTCCCATAAAGAATAATCAATCATCTGGATTTACTGTTCCATCCTCATCCTCCAAATCTCATACTCACCTGGTTTGAGCATAGGCACTTTTGATGCAGCCACCATATGTACCGAGTCTTGATCCATGTCTTCTTAGCAAAGTTTCTCAAAGCAACAAGCTCTAATACCACTTGTTGATCCCACTACAATGGATCTTGAATTCCTTAGCTTGTGTAAGGTTTAGTTATGCAAGATAAATCCTACACAACTATAATAGAAACTTGTTTGATTAAAAAATAACCCTTATAAAAGATGTATACGGAATTAATCGTTATATATCAAAGAATTCTTCAATGAAACAGTAATTCTAATGAAAACACAGATTAACAAACAAAAGATTCAATATATTAACATGAAATACACTACTAGTATTAGGTTACAAAACCTTGAAAGCATAACAACTTATGAATGACTCGATTTGATACCTTAAACCTCTATCCCTAAGGACCATCCTTTTATACACCAAGGAGTCCTAATGGGATTACAATATTTTCCTAAGCTATCATGATCTTTTAAACAAATAACTTATATGTATCTTTTTGTTGTTTTTTTTTTTTTTTTTTTTTTTTTTTTTTTTTTTTTTTAAAAAAAAAATAAAAACAAAAATATCTCATATATATCACATAAGAAATCTTTATCTTTTCTCTGAGCAGTCTTTATCCATTCAGTAGTTATCTTTCAGCAGTTGTAACTTTGTACCAGCAACATTAACTCTGAACACTAGTAGTACTAACTTATACACCAACAACGTTTAACTATGTACAAGCTTATGTGAACTACTTAAATAATTTTTCCTTAATCTTCTCAGCAGTACTAACTTTACTCTAGCAGTACTAACATATATTTTATTGGGGGGGGGGTTTAAAAATTTTGTGTTTGGGGGGGGGGGGGGGGGGGGGGGTGGGGGGGGGGGGGGGGGGGGGGGGGGGGCTAGCATAGAACTACTTAGAATATTTTCCTTAATCTTCTCTAGCAGTACTAACTTTACTCTAGCAGTACTAATATACACTAGCAGTACTAAGTTATACTAGCAGTACTAAGTTATACTAGCAGTACTAAGTTGCACTAGCAGTAGTAACTAAGTTACACTAGCAGTACTAACTACTTAGCATATTTTTCATTAGAGTTAATGCACAACACTAACTTTATGCTAGTAGTAGTAACACAAACCTTAGCTGCAGTAACTCTAAGATCATCAAGAAGTCTTTTAATCATAACAAAAAAGATAAAATGAGAAAGTGAAATAATACTTTTCAATTGTGATTGATATTCTGAATCTTTGGTTCACGTCATTTTGTCTTGCGACCTTCTTTTTCTTCTTTTTCTTTCCTGTTAAAAATATAAATATTGCGCACATAAATAATAATAATAATCCTAATTAATTATTAATAGAAAGTATGATAATATTGTTATAATGCCAACAGAGGCATTTTACACACCATAATAATAATAATTGTTTTAGAGAATTGTTTTCAGAACACAAGTGACCTAAAACATGCGGTCACATAACCAACTCGTGTCGTCTCGACACTACTCATCATCATCCTGCTGCAGCTGCTAATACTGCGGTAGATACTGTGGTGGCGGAGGCGGTTACTGCTGATAATACTGGTCATACTATGGTTGAGCATACTTAGATGGGTTGTAGGCTCCCTACAGTGGAACACTATAAACCCCAGCTATGTGCTCAAATACTCCCTGGTACCTGTCTTAGTGATATGACTGCCTATACTCCATCCGCTCTATCGCCTCTTGGCATATCTCCATCCTACCCATCCTATCATACAAATCCTGCATAGATGCTCTCGGAGGTCTAGGAATACCAACTCTAGGTACACCTGGCTGTGGATCCTCATAAATAAGCTTACCCTCAAAGTCGATCAAATCTCTAAGTGTAATCGTATCCAAATCTCTACAATAAATCAGAGCACTTAAACTCCTTACCACATCCTCTATCAACACCCTACACTTCCTAGCAATCTTTGAGATAAACTGTCCATAGCAAATTTGACTTTCTTTCTGAGTGCCAGCTCCTTTTCTCTTCATCCATCTTACATTCACCCTAGCTACATTCGCATAAACATTTTGGTGTCTAGCATAAAACATACTCAAGAGCCACAAATCATTCTTCTGAACCTTGTCATACCCAGTCGCCCTTTGACATAAACCATAAGTGATCATCTTGTGAATAACCCTCAAAATTGGGTTCCTGATAGTAGAAGTATGACTCCTAGATAAACCAAGGTTTTCCTCTTGACTAATGCTTAACCAATAATCTTGGGCGTTAAAATGCTCATCACTACGCAAACCCCCTTCAAAGTAAACATTAAAACCTTCATCCTCAAGCTCAACCGCTTGATATAGTCCCAACCTTCGAGCAAATTCCAACAAGGTTAAACTATGAGCACGTCCACCAAGTCTAAACTTGATGATCTTCTTGGTTTGCAACTCATCGTCAGCACAAACTTCGTCAAATTCATAAGTCGAATAAAACTCATGGCAAAGCTATGCAAAAATTAGTTCATTGATATTAAAATCTCTAATCCATGTCACTGAAGTAAATATCTCTTCATCCAATCCAGCTTCACGTAACCTAGTTCTTAACATGTCATCAATCTCTCCATCACAACCTACTTTGTTTAGCACATCCCACTTCACGACACAAGGCGAGTAAATGTGACTTGGAAGCAATTCGGCCAATCTAGTGTTGTACCTAGACTTTGCATCTCTGTTTCATCCTTCCTATAGTAAGAATTCATGGTGAACTTGTGGAAGTAACACCTCTTCCATAGTTTCATGTTTTCTAGGTCGTTTGGATTGTGATGATCTGGCCTCATCATCGTGTGTTCCCATAGTCTACACATAAAAACAATCAACAATAAAGTTATGGTAATGTTAGAAATGATTTGGTATAAATGGTCATGGTTTTGATGGTTTTTAAAACATTCGGTCACATTCTGATGTAAAATGTACGGCATACTTCCCTGAAGTGCAGCGTACATTCGGGAAAATGGGACAAGTGCGGCGGTTTTGGGACAAAACCAGCATACTTTCTAGGCTGATGAATTTTTTTTATGATCTTCAAATAATTTATTTTTAAATGTAAATTCATAATATGAACAGTGTTTTTAGATTAATCAATATCAAGCATGCATGCATCAAATAACTTCTAAATATCCTAATTCAAAGGGTCAATTGTTCATATGAAACATGTATTTAAATTTTCCTAATCTAATTAGTATAAACCCTAAGAAATTAAAACAAATTGATAATAAACAAGTTAAGGAATGATATCAACATACCGTAGGCATGATTAAAAACTTGGTAGATTGATCTTTGAAGACTTTTTCTTTGTTTTTGTGAGAACCCGATGGTTTTTGGTGAGTGTGTGTGTTTATATAATGATTAAAAGTCGTGTTTAGGAAGTTTTATTTATGAAAAACCACTCAAAAGTGTGGCGTACTTTTCCCCCCTTATATATATATATTTTAATTTTAATTTAATTTAATTTATATATTATACTACACAAAACTTGTTTTGCAAATTTCATAATTTAAACATAATTTAAACATAATTTCAACTCATCATATTAAGTCGATATTAATATTCATCGGACTAATGTTCATACATAAAATGTAATCCCTTATGGATTTATACAAATGATTTATTTAAGACTCAACAAAAAAGTAAATAGTTATAATAGGAGTACATAGGTTTCCTCCTTTATTCTAGCTTGGTCGAACTTTTCACTCCATAAACCAATTGGGTGACATGATGTCACTCAACTTATGATACTTTGACAACTTCTGGTCCATTTTATTTGGTGTAAACCCTTGCAAACAAATGTTTCCATACATATCAGTTAACCTTATCTCAGTACGCCACTGTCCTGTTGCTTCTTCTTCTTTAGTATACGAACCCTTAAAATCAGGATTCCTGTTAACGTGCTTTAGTGGTACTGGTAATGAGACAAATAAACTAACCGCCTTCTTCCAAACACTAATTTTCCGGAATGGGCTAGTTACGGTTTGTATAGCCAATGATCGCTCAGCTGGATCGTTACAGTTCAAGTATGGTGCAGGTTTTGGTCCATATATTGGCGCTCCAAACTTATTTCTCTTTATCTCATAATCTTCCTCGTTGTCACTATCACTTTCTGCGTTTCTCATAACATCAGATCTTGCACAACAGAAGGTTTGGTGACAAAACCCATCAAACGTCGAGAAAAATATCTTAGGAGCATTGACTATACCGCTAATTGTACGCACTAATCCTCGACCAACAACTATTGGTGAATCACGGTCAATCGAAATATCCAGGATTAAAAACTTAGCAATCAAGATAGTGACCCCTACCTAACAGAGAACATTTGTGAGTATCCCCATGGCTTCTGGCTGAGTGTGATTTATCATCGTGATTCCTCTATCAACCTTCTTCATATCTTCTCTCCTTAACTGCACATAGATCCGGAAAGGCATCGTATTTATATCCGACCCAGTATCTGCTAATGCATTTTTGTTAACCTGTCCCTCCAATCTGATGGGAAATATGAAATGCTCAAGGGATTGACCCTTTTCTTTTAACACCTACACCCTTATCCTTTTTTAGCAGCTTCCTCTTTTCTATTTATAATCTTACCATCTAACTCTACCGTTTGTCTTTCCAAACTTCATGAGATTTTCTTGTATTAGGTCCATGATAAGCCATTGTCTCGATTATAGGCCTTTCTTCCTCTAATAAAGCAAACTTTCAGCTCATTCTGATTGCTAATGTTCATTAAGCTACTCTCTTGAGTTAAATGACCACCCGCTGATGAAGATGTTCCTATATCTTGATAGAAAAAGTTAAGGTTTTTCATTGCCCGCTTCTTATTACGGCTACTTTTCCCCCCTTTTGTGCAAACAAATGCGTAGTTCTTTCTCACAAAATAGAGTAACATCATCTATGTTAAAATTAAGCAAATGGTCCCAATCATCATTGCTCTTTCCTTCTTCGTCGGTCTCTTCAAAGAATGGATCAATATCAAGGTATATTGTGATAGTTCCAACCCCGAAATCAGTAATTGCTTTGGTCATGCATAAAAATGATCTACCAAAACCCACCCCAGGTTTAACATCATCTTCTTTTTGGTTGATAATGAACTTCACAAAATAGATTTCACCTCTTAGTGTAACAATGAGTTCTTTCTTAACCACTTTGTTTCCTCTTTTAACTTCATGTTCCAAGCATAACTTTACTGCATATTCATTTGAGATCATGTTCTCCTCTACTCCAAGATTAATCTCACCATCATAAGCTTCCAGCCCATTGACAAAACAAGGAGCCACGAATCTATCGCTAACTTCTTCGGTCTCCATTTGGTAAAAAACCATAGTCTTCATTTCTTTCTTTTGCCCACTATTAGCAGTGTCTTGAAATTCCAGAGAATTCTAGTCTCCAGATCCTTCAACTTTATCACTCGAAATTACAACAACGTCTTCTCCTAAGCAAATTTTTCCAAGACTCGAATTTGGATCCATAACTCTTATAAAATAAGACAATATTAAAACAAACATTAGTGGGTTAGTTAAAACAAATAAACCTTTTTACATTTCTACATATTATCATAAAAACATTAGCATTTTTAAGATAGTTTAGCAATTCTTGTTCAAACACGAAGAAACAAGCATTCTGTTTAGTTTCAGCCAAGAAAGTGCGGCGTACTTTATGAGATTTAAGCCTTTTAAAATTTTTAATTTTAGTATTTTTATGTTTCTTATTTTCATTATATCTTAAATATCTATTAAACATACCAAACATCAAGTTCTTAAGCATATTTATCATCAAATAAAATTCTTTAATTCTTTTTAAGTTTTTATTTTTATATTTATTTTGCATGAGATCAATAGTTCATATAAACAACACTTAGCAAATAAGAAATATACACAGGCATTTAGAATTTTAAATAAGCAAGCTATCAAATAGTTCTTTTTGATTTTTCTCATTTTAATGTACGAATTATGATAATATAAGATTTTGACTATTATGAACACAAGGAATAAATTTTACATTTTCAAATGGTCAATTACAGCTTATGGGTTTGGGGTTTTTGGTTTTGATGTTCCTTTCCTTTGAAATCTGGTTCTGTTTGAAAAAGGGACAAGAAGTATGGCGTACTTGTGAAAAGTACGGCGTACTTCAGAGATTTGCAGAAAAACCGGTGCACAATGGTTATGTGCGGCGCACTTTCTGTGAAAAATGGGTTTTCAGTTTTTTTGCCCAGGAAAAACTATCGACGATTTTGAAAAAATTTTAGTTTGTAATATAAAAATGACTAATTCAAGAATGAAATCAATCCCCTGGGCTGCGGCAGCCAAAAAATACTTTGCATTGTTGTGTTATAAAAAGCTTTAAATTTATATATCTAGTTTTTATCCAAATTCCAACATAACACAAGTGGTAAAGTATAAACCCCAGTTTATAGTATAGGTTTAGGGTAAGACCAGGTCGTTCCACGAGATTGGTAATTCTAAAAAGAGTCGATTATATTACGAAAAGGGTAAATCTTATAGACTGTCACGATCTAAAGATTTCAAGGTACTTCAAGATGTAAAATGATGTTTGTTTAGGGGAACAAGAACAAATATGGATAAACTTGGATGGATAACGGGTTCAAGAATTAAAGTAATCGATTAAAGAAACGGGTAGTTTACTAAAACGATTGTCTATTTATTATAATCAAAAATCCTTTTGGCTTTTACTTTTGATTGCACAAATGCTTTAAGATTAGTTCACATTTGGAAATAACAAATATGAACTTTCTCAACCAAGTGCGTTAGACATGAGGTTGAGCGTTAAACCCTTTTACCCTTGGTTAATGATCATTTTGTTAGCCAATCCTCACAAGGCTAACATCTAGTTGCCAAAGACAAACAACTTGGAAATCAAGCATTTAGCCAGAGTCTTTCGACCTATATCCGGACTAGAATGATGATCAAATGAAGATTAATAAGTCCACGTGTAAAAATATCAAGTTTATATTGTTAATTTCCAAAATTCACTAGTTTATCCAAGTTTAATCCATAATTCCCTCATGATCCCCAAACAAACATGTTAAACTACTCTATATTCATTAATTCAAAACAACAATACAAGCATGAGCAATTTAGAGTTCTTAATTTAAAGTAGGGATGGAACGGTTTATACCAAACTTCAATAGCAAAATAGTTTACTCGACTCAGAACTTCCTCTAGAATGGTATTATAATAACTTGGAAATTAAACTATAACCATGATAACAACTTCTGAACACAACCTTCTGAGATCAAACAACAACTTCCTTCGATTATAACCTGGAATATGATGAAGAACAAGATGACTCTTCAACAATTCTACTAGAGCAACTTTTCTAACCACTATTCTTGATCAAAGATAAGATGTGTTCATTCTAGATAATTAGAGATGATGAATGAGATGATTTTAGATGAAAATTCCGTCCTTCTTTTATAGCCAAGCTTGGGGCATCAGTTGGGAAAAGATGGCAACTCAAGGGTTACATAATAATGGCAATCATTACGATTTTTGACTAACTAAAGGTAGAGTATTTTATGGCACAAAATCAAATTTCATCAGAAACACATTTGTTTTGAAATATTTACACAGTCAATGTGCTCGAAAATCAATTGTTGAGCACATCGAAAGGTTTTCCAAAAACTATTCGTCAATTCACTGCCTGGAACAAGTTTGATTCATAAAGAATCGCACCATTGTTGCTTTTCATTTGTCGCAAGTTTGACCCATAATGGATCTCACATGTCACCTACCTAGAGCTTGTTTGATGTTGGCTCTAGAAGGATTTCCATCTTCATTGTGAGTACTTTCGTATCACTCGGATGTTTTGGCAATACCACGAGAATAATGCGTAGGACTCTTAAGATCTTACATACTATCACAGTGTGTGATGAGCATGCTTAGTTTGTAGTAGTGTCCAAGCGAGATTTATGGATGATCTATAACACCTCGTGTTTTAGGTCATTGTACGACATTATGTAATGCACAATTTATTTTTAGGGTTTTACGCATTTTCTCTTAAACTGTAAACGTTAAGTTAAATCGCGTAAACTAAAAATGATCATTCAATGTAAACGGGCATTAAACAATTAAATGTTTACATCAAGCAAGTGTTATATGATTATTTAGAGGATAATTATTATCATTGCACATTTTATTTTTATTGGTTACGTTAAGTGTTTACGTTTCGCGATAAAGTACGTTTAAGCCTTCCCGGAAGCACGTTAACTTATCTACGCTTCATCAAATACCCAAAATTATACCCAATACTTAAAGTTTATTTAAAACTTCAAGTATTTATCACTTTATACATATTCATTATGAAGGAATTCAAATCATAACTTACAATGTACAAGTTATACATTTTTCTAAGTCTATACTACATTATACTTTATATAATGCAAGTATACATTATATAAATGATCAAATACATATCTAGCTTATACATATACATATATTTCGTGTATAATGACTAGGATAAGCCAAGAAGAGTCACCAAGAAGCTTTGTAAAAGATCTAGCATGCAACTTGAACCATGACTCATCTATGACTAGCTTTTCTCATCCAAGATAAGCTTCAACCTTTCTCATGTCATCCAATCTTCTTCAAGAAGCTTTGCCACCTTGCACACATCAACTAGACACTAAAATATCTTCCTAGTAGTATAAATACCCATGCATGTGTGAGCTAAGAAGTCATAACACATTTCCTTATCAAAGAAATCACAAAATCTCTTCCTTTGTTCACTCCAAAACCCACGGCTCAAAATAGCCTCCAAACAAAATCCATAGCTTGATTTTCTATCATTATACAAGCATACACACATCATATCTAAGGTATTCTAAGGTGGTTTCAAGAGTTGGTTAACCATTTGCAAGGAAGGAATCAAGAAAAGGAAGAAAGGGTTTACTTGGGAAAATTAGGGTTTTCACCTTATATTTTCAAGCCAAGGTTGTTAATCACAAGGGTGTGATTGTTATTCTCATCTCTACTCATCCACACAAGGTTATATATAAAGCTTAATCATTTCATAACTAAGATTTTATGTGTTCATATGTTATATTTAGCTAAATCACCATTTAGGGTACTTTTGAATATGTAAAATGAATATTTACTTATGATCATGGTTTTGTACACTTATTTACATGTCATATGGATGATAATATTATGTTAAAAGGAATGTATAAGTGTTTTAACATGAACATGATGCTTAAGAGTAAACATATAATATGAACAAGTACGTGTAGGGTGTTCCGTAAAAAAAGTCCTAAAAAAACAAGTTTTTAAACACTTTTGGAAAACATCATCTTCAGGGGTGGTTTAAGATTCGAAATTTAATATAAGTTTTATGATTTATAAAATAATACATGTACAAGGATCGATCGGGGTCATAAAGAACTCGAAAAACCGAGTTAATAACAAGAAGATACGCTAATATACTATAGTTTACGTTAGTTAATACTTTTATAAAACAATTTTTTATAAAAGTACTATTCACCAAGAAAACTTATACTTTTAAACATTTTTCTTAATATGATAAAATACTTTTCAATTATGAGAAACGTGTTCGAAAGAATCGCTAAAACGGAGCTATAACAAATAAGATACGACAAAAACGGGTTTTTTACGTAATTAAAGTATAAAAACGATTTAAAGCTGTTTTGAACAGTATAAACACTATTCAATCACAGAATCTCAAAAAACCTAAAAATGTGTTTTTCTGATCTCTCGGATTAATTACAAAAGCTGGGCGTAAGAAAACGCGGAGAAACAGACTTTAAAAACGACAAAGTTATGTCATTTTTACTAAAGGCGTAATTATAAACGTTTTTACTTTATAATGACGATTTCACTTAAACAAATAGATGGTGATATATCTATATAGATATAGATATATATATATATATATATATATATATATATATATATATATATATATATATATATATATATATATATATATATATATATATATATATATATATATTATTAGTTATCAAAGTGCTATATTACTAGGGAATTTCATAATGAGGCTTCTTCGGATGGCGTATTGACGAGTTGTTGGATTTACGATTTAATGGTGTCTAAACTCCTCGTGCGTCAGTATGACTCTTAAATTATGAATAGCCTTCCCGAACTGATAGAATACGTTGTTAACTAGATAACTATATAGGATTATATACAGTTGTTGTTAGACAACGTAATTGAATACTGATTTGACCTATATTAACTAGGTTGCATTCAGGCGTTAGCGTGACGCGTTTTAACTTGGGATATTTTGTTATCAGTTTACTCACTCAAAGTGAGTTCATAGCCCCATGTTTTACAATTATTGATTTATAAGTTTTTGGGGTGAGAAACATATGCATGTTTTACAAATTGGATGCAAGTGTACATTTTATCATGATTACGTGTTGCCTAAGTAGCGATAACCCACTATGCCCATGAATCATGAACTGTCAATTACTGGAATGTGAGCGTGAATGATTATAGATAGATCTATTTGGGATTAACCTCCCCGTTCGGGTGACTAGCTATCACTGGAAACGAACGTATATCATGTCGGATACTGGATGTTACGGGTTGAACATCATCACGGGCAATGTAGGCAATATTTATATATTGTATTCAATTATGTCGAGCTTCGGTGTCATGAGCTTAGGCAAACGTAATTGCATTTTGTGATGTCTGCATCTGTTGCATTATCACTGGGAAAGTCTTGCGGTCCTGCATATACATTTACATAAACCTATGAAATTCACCAACTTTATGTTGACGTTTTTAAATGCAATGTTTTTCAGGAGGTCATTAAGCACGAGGTGCGAAGGATACATTGGTGGTTATATTTTGAAGTCATGCATTAAAGATTTAGTCGCATTACATTTTGTATATCTGTTATGGGCTGGAAATCTTTGTAATAATAACAAGTAAACAAGTAAAGCTTCGGGCTTTTGTAACACATACTTTATTAAATCCAATGTATCAGTTTTAAACGACTTTTTGGTCGTTCTTATATTATCTTGTGTTATTGATCTGAGAAGTAACACGCCCCGGACCCTTATTTCCGCTGCGACCCAATTTGGGGGTGTTACAGATTGGTATCAAGAGCCAAGGTTATAGAGAACCAGGTCAAATGTTTTGCTGGACTATAACCGTTTTCAAACATTGCATTCATACAAAGGGGTTTTCACGGGACATACATACACTAATTGTGCATTAGTCGGTTAGGCTAGATGCATGCATGATTGATATACATGTTATAATATAAATGTATATTACTATAAGAGTCTTATATTAGCATACTTATATAATCTAATTTTGATTTCAGATATTATCATGTCAGATTCTGAACATTCTACAGTTACATACACATCAGTATCCGAGGACGATTCAGACATCGGTTCACCAGGAGTCGATGGACCACCTATTATGCCAGAGGACCCATATGCTTACATAATGGCTGCTTATGGGGTTCCACCATCGCCTGACTACATACCTGGCCCTGAGGTTCCACCATCGCCTGATTACATACCTGGCCCTGAGGGACCACCATCACCAGACTACGTGCCTGGCCCGGAGGAGCCAGAGCAGGCACCACCCTCACCCGTTTATTTACCTTATGTACCGGAGCCGGTGTACCCGGAGTATATACCACCCGAGGATGATGTCTTTCTAGCCGAGGAACAGCCATTGCATGTTGCTACCTCACCTACTGCTGAGTCACCAGGATACATTCCCGAGTCTGATCCAGAGGAGGATCCCGAGGAGGATCCAGCTGACTACCCTGCTGATAGGGATGATGATGATGAGGAGGAGGAGGAGGAGGAGCACCCAGCTCTGGCCGACTCTGTCCCACCTGTACACCGGATGACTGCCAGGATATCTATCCGGGATGAGCCATCCATATCACTTCCTCCTAGGGAAGAGGTCGAGAGGACCTTTGCCTTAACACCCATACCACCAATCACCACGTACTCCACTTTTATCTCAATTACCACAGATACCTCACAACACCCATAGCCCTACTCATGATTGAGATTCCCGGAGTTGTTTACCTCTTTGGAAGAGGGTGCGTTTTGCTTCTCCCACCCCTAGTCGTGAGGTCGGGGAGAGTTCAGCAGCAGGTGCTGCTAGGCAGGATAGACCTACCATATCGAGGGACGACCCATACTCCATAGCGAGGGAGGACCTTTATGGATTTGTCGATATGGTTGATGTCCCTCCTAGATGTTCGACGTCTAGGGAGTTAGACTATGACATTACAGATACATGGGATGATCTGGTAGGAGCCATCGATGAGATTGCACCGACCACCGTAGAGGGGGTCAATCAGAGGGTTACCGATCTTGCTACCATTGTGGAGGAGGAGACTACCAGCATGTATGGTATTATGGAGGATGCTCAAGATGACCGGTCTCTACTAAGAGCCCGAGTCAACTTGTTGTATAGGGATAGGCCTGTTCATCGTCGTTTAGCAGTAATGATAGAGAGAGAGGCTAAGATGGCTCGTGAGGCTTGGGGACTATCCATGGATGCTAGCGACTATGCACGTTCAGATGTTATGTCATTACGTACTACGGTAGTGGCGCAGAGTGCATTGATTTCAGAGTTACAGTCAGCAGATCACAGGAGACAGAGGGTGATTTCAGAGTTATTGACATCAGACCACAAGAGACAGGTTCAGTTGACTAAGACATTGAGGTTGCTGAAAGGACTACAGACACAGATGGTCGAGTTTCAGAGGCAGCATGGACCCGCAGAAGGTCCGTCACAGCCTGATGCACCAGGAGAGGCTGGTAGCAGTTCCTAGATTTGGTTATGTTGTAGCTATGCTATGCAGCCTGTTAAGTATTATGGGTTATTCCCAGCTAGCAGACTGTATAGATCTTTTGTTTTGTTTAGCTACCCAGTATAGGTCTTTTGTTCAGGTATTATCTACCTTGTACAGCATACTAAGTGTTACGGGTATATCCCGGCTAGTATGGCTTTAGGTTGTTTCTTTTGTCTTGTAACCTAAGTGTAGTAATCATCTTGTATCTGAACCGAACATGTATGTTTTTCCAAGTTATATATGAAATGGATGGATTACGTTATCTATGAAATCGAATTTATTATAAATGAATGTCGATTTGGTTATACCACGATTAATTTCAATAACAGTTGTACATTTCACTGTGTGATGTGATCTCGTTTTTATTTAATGTGTATATGTTATGTCATAGTTATGATTTTATGAAATCTAACGGGTATTATGTTTTCTTGTGATTTAAAGAAAATGGCACCAAAGAGAAGTAACACGCCCCGGACCCTTATTTTGCTGCGACCCAATTTGGGGGTGTTACAGATTGGAAACGTTGGCTATAGGTTACCACATCATTACCCTTTACCTTCAAATTCCATATTTCAAACTCCAGTTTCTTAATTTCGCCCCTTGGGCAGTATTTGCCTGTCATCATCTTTTTCAGTATCCTCCATGGCATTGCATGGGCAGCTTCAGGAGTAGTGGTCTTAACATGGGAGTTCCACCATGTAAGAGCATTTCCTTGCAGGGTACACGTAGCAAATTTGACCTGGCATGCTACTGTACAGTTGCTTATGCTGTAAACAGACTCCATCTTTTTAAACCACTGAGTGAGTCTAACAACTCCTTCAGTTCCCTTGAAGTTCAAGGGTTGGAATAAACGTTAACGTATAATGCTTGTTTTGGAATAACGTTGTAAATGGTACGTTAAATGGATAACGTACATGGTAAAAATGATATTTAAACATAGACTTGACATATTAGGATGTTTACATAATGTAAACATAGTTGTAGTTGTCATTGGTTGGTTGCGTTAGCTCGTTTACTTTAGTTATGTAAACTACGTTACATAATGGAATAAAGCGAAAAATTTTCTCTTAAAAAGGTGGTATGATAGATGGATATTACATTGATGAAAATTGCGGGTTGTTACATGTAACATTTTATCATATTTCTCACACATACCATCCGCTCATTCTCACGCTGGAGCTTGGTTCTGGAGTCACACCTGAGGCGAGGCTAACACGTGTTGTTTTTTGTGTGTAGGAATATCCGACTATAAGAGACTGAAGGTGTCAACGAAGAACTTGGAAGTCAGTGAAGCATATTTTTACTTCAACACAGACAAAGGTATTACCAAACTTAATGGTAATTTTTGGTTAAACATATCGTGAAAAATGGCCATGTCATTCTTGTGTGTCAATACTGAAGTTGGGTTGTATTATTATATAACTTATATTAAACACCAAAAACTATTCATATGAATAGTAGAATAATATTTAAAAAATCAAAAAGTTCATGATTCACGATAAGAAAAAATGTTTACAAAACGCACCCTCAAGTTTGCTTAAAGTTACAAAACCGACCTTCAACTTTTACCTATTTACGAATTTTTTATATAACAAACTTTAATTATCATATATGGAACGCATATCTATCGATTCATTCGAGAAAAAATGTCATTGAAAAGATCATCGAATTGCGAACAAAACGAGCCCAATATTGCAACTCTTCTGACATGCGCACGATTTTATAAAAAAATCTTGAAGTTTAATATATATTTTTAAAATATTTACAAAACGCACCCTTAAGTTTACGTACCTTCAAGTTTGCTAAAAGTTACAAAACCGACTTTCAACTTTTACCTATTTACGACTTTTTATATAACAAAATTTATTTATCAAATATGTAACGCATATCTCTCGATTTATTAGGAAACAATGTCATTAAAAAGATCGTCGAATTGCGAACAAAACGAGCCCGATATTGCTATACTTCTGACATGCGAACGATTTTATAAAACATGCTGAAATTTAATATATATATTTTTAAATTATTTACGAAAATAGTCTTTGAGGTTATCGGTTCATTGCAAGGTGGGTCCTAACGACCGACAAATAGTAATTGGAGTTATCGATCCATTGCGAAAGTAGTCTCGCGCACTCCGCAGCAACGCATGAATTACAAACCTAGTTGATAAACCAACATGTAGCATGTTACTAAATATAGTTTGTACTGCTTTTAAAAAAAACAAAACTAACTCTAGTTTGTACTACTATAAAATTTCAATATTTATGCTTATCCGACATAAATTTTAGTTCGACTCGACCATCTTAAAATAATCTCGAACTTTATTGGAGAGCTTGACTAGCTTGAAGATATTCATTATAAAACATGATCAACGGCTCGACCTAACACAGTTTATGATGGTTCGATGTTTGATTTAAGCCTGCTATTTAGCAAAAGTAAATTTTAAACTCAAATAACTTAGAAAAGCGATGTGTATATGTCTATCTATGTATACTAGTTATAATTTCTTGCACGCACAGGGTTTTAACAAATAATTTTTAATAATATACAATCTTATTATAGCAATCTAATACTTTAAAGAGTTAATTGCATAAATGGTCCCTGCGGTCTGTCGGTTTTAACGAAAATAGTCCTTATACTTTTTTTTCCCGGATCCTTTCCTTGTGGTTTCAACCCGTATCGGGTTTGGTCCCTTGACCAATATTTTTGTTAGTTTAACCGTTAAATGCATGATTAAATGGTCCATGTGGTCTGCCGGGTTTAACGAAAATGATCTCTTATTTAACGGTCAAACTAACGGAAATATCGGTCAAGCGACCAAACCCGATACGGGTTGAAACCACAAGGAGAGGATCCAGGAAAAAAAGTATAAGGACTATTTCCGTTAAACCCGGCAGACCAAAGGACCATTTATGTAATTAACTCTACTTTAAAGTTGTTTTTCACCGTATACGGCGCCAAACTCGAAAGATTGCAATAATTGGGTGGCATACTCAACGTCAAGAAGTCTGCCACTGAGAACTAATGTTCAGTTCCATAACTTTTATATACAATCAATTAAGGTAACCCTGTGAAATGGATCTGACAAACCGTAAAAAAAAACCAACCAGCAACCTGCATGCATTTAAATTATAATGTGGTCAATATACCATGAAAGGCAAACATTTTCTCTAATTGCTTAAAGAAAATTAAGGTCACTAAAAGAAAACTACATGTCACACACATCAGCTTGAAAATCACATAACACAAAAAATCATAGACATAAGGCACCAGATTTGGGTACATGTTATCTACAAAACATCCCAATATGTCCTAAACCTAATTTGAGCATAACAT
>BQNB010029871.1:0-55376 GCA_026074375.1 Tanacetum coccineum
TGGTTACATTTTCATTCACTTGTAATCCACCAATTCACTAATCTAATATTCCTCTCTTGTTTTCTCTCTCTATTTTCTCTCTCTAAGTTTTCTTCTTATTTTCTAGCATATTGGTAAAGATTAGTGTTGTGTAATGGATTAAATTCATAGGATAACAATGGGTCCTACGGGTAACGAATTATAGGTCTCATTATCCATTTTACCTAAGCGTGTTGTTAGTAAAGAATCGTTGTACTTGTGTTTATCTATAAGACCCTCGATTGTTTTCTTATTAATCTTATGCTTTAGGTAGTATCCTATTGGTTGTGACCTAGGCATCTCCATTAGTCTATCCACGTACTTCCCTGATGAGGTGTCATTTTATACACTTTTTTAGGGTCGTTTAACTCCCTAAATCGTGTTTTTATACCTAAAATAGGTACTTAATCGTTCCTTTTTAGGTATTTTGCATTTGGAAGGCATTTGGAGGAAATACACGTGACTTGGGATCATTTAGAGAAGAAAAGGACAAGACTACGGACCTACACCAACATGGCTCAAGAATTTATCTACAGTGGCTAGAGACGGCAACGTGATGCCATCACAACGATGATCAAGACGGTGTCACAAGATTCCAATACGGCGTCAGAGCACACGACCCAGCCCATTATCTAGAATATTCTCTTTCATGACGGCGTCACGATTAAAACGTGACGCCGTCACAACGATTTTCCTATATATACAAACCCGAATTTAATTTAGGGTTTTGTGTGTGTAACTTTAGAATAAAAAGAGGGTACGAAACCTTTGTTCGTTTAGCAGCTGTTAGGGTCGTATTTTAGGGGCCTAAAAACCCTATTGTACTTCCTCCACCTCATTGTTTTAATAGTAAGGTTTATTTTAATCATTTATATGTCTTGTGTTGGTTGATTCATTTATGTTCTTGCTTTATTATCATGCATGCTAGGCGCAGCCTCCAGGGTGTTTTAAGGTTGTTCTTTGGTGTTAGGTGTTTTTTAGGTATTCTTAAAATAGTAAAGCTTATATTAAGTTATCAAATTTTTATTTTCTTAAAATATAGAGTCATTTATTTAAATTTTTTTCAATTACACCAAAATTCACTCCTTTTGTGTTTATTTACTGATTGTATGAAACCTATAATGTAGACCTTAGTGGTGTTGCTTCTGTAATGGGATGTGCATGTTAGGCTCTTTCTTAGAAATGTAAAACCAGCTTTTTGTCTGTATCGTTGTTGATATAAGATCTAGGGCAACATGATTAGTTGTAGTAAAATGATATATCGGGTAACCAATCTTCATATACTACCTTGCCCCCATAATATGGTTGCAATCGTTCGATTATATATGTTCATATACATACTCATGAATTACTTTTGCTCACTCGTGTGTTAAGTTATGTGCTCACTCCTGACTCTGAGGAGCGGTTCTACTGTCAGGGTATACCGGAACGTCTCACATTATATTGCCTTCCTCTCACCTTGCACTGTACGCTGACGATTTTTGTGTCTATTGTAAAGGGTGCTTCGACCGTATAAATCAAAAGTAGTAACAGTGCGAGACGTGTGTCTTAGCGATAACTAGTATTTCCACTGTTCTTCGAAGTTCAGATGTGTAAGGAGATAACAGAAATAGTATGAGACGTTATGTAGACTAGACTTAGTTGATTGTCATATCATAGACAGGCGTGTGTACAGGGCATTACACGTTAACTCTAGGAGAAAGAGCTACTATGTGTCTGAAAGAGGCAGTGACTCATCTCCCAATATGATTCTCGTTCAGAGATAAAGATCATATACGCCATCCGCGCTGAAATTAGTCATGTGTTGTACTTTTGTGTTTTGGGTTTAATTTCGCATTCATGGATAGAACGCTAACGTGTAGAAAATTAGAGTAGTGCGTGTTGTAAGAGGTATATCAGATAGATGCGGGCGATAACGCTTGCTCATAGAGAGAGCACAGAGGGACAGCTAGTCTCCAGTTTATAGCATCATTGATGTTATGATGTAAGTGTTAGATTTGCATTTGTAGTACTCTGAGATTGTAGTGAGTAACATCGCGAATGAGAGGAAGAACAGAGAAGTAGAGCGCAAAAGGATATTAATATACTGGAATCGTAGAGTTGAGACGCTAGGAAATGTGTTGTGTGTTGTGTGTAGAAATTAAGGCTTAGATTAGTTAGTGCGCAGTGGAAGTTCTGAGAGAGGATAACACGCGATACACTATAGAGACTGTCGCGAAGTTGTTCGTGTAGCGTATGAAAAACATAGAAATAACGGTAGCTAGCAATAGAGTCTATTAGACTACTTCATTGCTACTTGCTTGTGGCGCGAGTCTGCGATGGGTTAGTGACTGAAGCTTGTGATGTGTGCAGAGGAGACCTTGGACGTAAAGAAAGGGCTACTTGTATATGCGTGTGTTAGGATATGTGAGTTAGTGTAGTGTGGAATGTGGTGAGGAGTTGCTCATCCGTTGGGTTTTTACTTGCTTTGAAAAACAAATTATGTTTATAAACTTAAGAAGGCTTTGTATGGTCTTAAGCAAGCTCCTAAGGCTTGGTATGATAGACTAAAAGCATTTTTACTAAAACATGAGTATTCAATGGGAATGGTTGACAACATACTTTTTGTTGATCCTAATAGAAGAGATCTTGCTTAGCTTGTATAAGGCTAATTATATTAAATAAATTCAAATACATACTATTCATAGAAACTTTGAATTGTGAAATATCAAAGACTTATGTGGAATCTAGTCAATGAACTAAGATGAAATTTCAATGAAACAGTAAAGAATAAGATTACAATCAAATAGTTATACCAAACTTTCAGCTCAAAATAATACGACACTTTAATTGTGTTAGGGTTACAAAACTTGAAAGCTATATTGTTATATAAACTATACGATTTTCTAGATATCTAACTCTATGCCCTATGACCTCCTTTTATACACATAGGAGTCCTAACCGGCTTAACAATTTTTCCTAAGTTTCACTGATCTTCTAAACAAATAACTGTATACGTAATCTTTATACCAAAAAATATTCTTCATACTTATCACATAAGCAATCTTTATCTTTTCTCTGATAAGTCTTTGATCTCTTCTCTGTCAGCATAAACTCTTTTAGCAGTTGTAATCTTTAAGCAGTTGTAACTTTCACAATACCCAACATATTAAACCCCCCCCTAATAAATCTGTAACTTTTGGTACCTGGCTAGCCACTAACTTAATTAGTCTTTAAATTCCCACTTGTAGTAGTAACTTACAAACTAGCATCAAGAGGCTTTTATTCCCAAACTTTTTACTAAGAAATTAATGTCACATCTCATCATTAGTTTCAAATATAGTCGTGACGTTATATTTAGATCCACGTGTCAAAACTTGTGTGATGATTTTGCAAAAATCATGCATGACGAGTTTGAAATGAGTATGATGGGGGAGTTGAACTTCTTCTTGGGTCTTCAAATAAAACAAATAGAAGACGGGATATTTTTTAATCAATCAAAGTACATCAAGGAGATGTTAAAGAAGTTTAGGCAGGAAGATTCTAAACCAACCAAGACGCCGATGTCAATGGAGATCAAGCTAACTAAGGACAACAAAGCTGACTTTGTAGATAGCACTAAATATCGAGGTATGATTGGTAGTTTACTTTATTTTAACCAAAAAGTAGGCCATTGATATTATGTTTAGTGTTTGCTTATTGTGGCCCCGTTTCTAAGAACAATATAAGACTACCCACTTAGAGATGTAAGCGTAAATTTAGGTAATATTAGGGGAACTAACCACTTTCGGATTATGGTATCAACAGGAATCGGAATAGAAAACTATTGTTTATGCCAACTTTGACCGAAGCCCAACTACGTGATCGAAAAAGCACCTTAGTGGCGTTTTGTACGTTCATGGGATGTTTGTTAGGCGTGTTTAACATCTTGGTTCCTAGAAAATAAGCCCTTGCTATCTTCACGAACGAAGCGAATATGTGTCCGCGGAATCTACTTTTGTTTTTTTGTCATTTCTTGTTTATCAGTGTGAAAGGGGTTGTCATATAAGCATTATGGATGAAAACAAAGCTCTCAGTCGCTATGACATACGCATCGACAACGTTTGTTTATGTGCGACAATAAACGCGCTAATCGTATATGTAGAACACCATACCTTACTCTAGAACTAAACACATAGAAATCTGTCACAACTTTTTGTACGTACCTTATTCTCCCAAAAATATGTAGCTTTTAAGTTCAAGGTAATAAATGTGGCACAATCTTGGAAAACTAGCTAAGGGGTGTTTGGGCTAGCCTTTGCACACTATTTATAAGATGATTGCGGTTTTATGTTTTTGGATGGAAGCAATCTGATACTGATTGTGTGTGATGAGGTGTCATTTTATAAACTTTTTCAGGGCCGTTTAACCCCCTAAATCGTATGTTTATGCCCAAAACAGGTACTTAATCATTCCTTTTTAGGTATTTTTGGTATTTTTCATTTGGAAGGCATTTGGAAGAAATACACGTGACTTGGGCTCATTTGGAGAAGAAATGGACAAGACTAAGGACCTACACCAACATTGCTTAAGAGTTTCTCTATAGTGGCTGGAGACGGCGTCACAAATACAACGTGACACCGTCAGAACGGTGATCAAGACAACGTCACAAGATTCCACGACGGCGTCAAAGCACACGACCCAGCCTATTATCTAGAATATTCTTTTTCATTACGGCGTCACGATTAAAATACGACGCCGTCACAACGATTTTCCTATATATATAAACCCGAATTTAAGGTTTTTAGTGTGTAACTTTAGAATAAAAAGAGGGTACGAACCCTAGTTCGTTTAGCAGCTGTTAGGGAGGAATTTAGGGCCTAAAGCCCTATTGTACTTCCTTCAACTCATGTTTTAATCAAGTAAGGTTTATTTAATCATTTAATATGTCTATGTGTTGTTTGATTCATCTATGTTCTTGCTTTATCTTTAACATGCTTGGATAAACCTCCTATTGGGTTTATTTATGATTGTATGAAACCTAGAATGTAGATCTTAGTGGTGTTGTTTCTTGTGATGGATGTGCATGTTAGGCCTTAGAAAACCAGCTTTTGTAAACATGATTGTGTAGAAAGGATATCATCGGGTAACAGTCTTCATACTACCTTGCCCCCTAATATGGTTGATCCACTCTTAATATATTTCACATGCACTTAGTGTACCCTTAGGGGCCTTTTAATAGTCTTTATATTGCCTTACTTGTGCATTGCTCTAACGGAATGCTAAGTAGATGGCGGGTTCGTGTAATTCGTTCATGACTTAGGAAATAATTACACATATCATCACAAGTGTGACAAGGTAACAACACTAGGAGAAGCAATCTAGGGAGTAATACATGATTAAATAAACACAGTCTTTTATCTTATTGTTATCACCACTAGTTTAGATTATATTTAGTTTAATAGCTAAAACCAAACCAACCTCTCCAATATATGATTTACTTGCTTTCCATAAAACACAAAATACAAAAATAATCTTCCCTCAACCCTTAGAATTTTGTTAGACCGTGATCAAGCCTTTCCAACCTATTCCTCGAGTGAACGATAACAACCCCCTGAGTCTTGCCTATACTACTACTACAACAATTAGGTGCTCTGCCTAGGGAGTTGTAAAACTTCTTGTTGAAGTCTAACGACGACCGCATCAAGTTTTTGGCGGCGCCGCCTGGGGAATAGTTAGGTATTGATCATAGTTTAGCTTAGTTCTACTTGCTTGAATCCTTTCAAGTAAGATTTAATTTCCGCACATTAGCTTTCTTGTAGTCTATCTTTTCTTTGTGTTATTTGTTTCGTAACCCATTTTTGTCAACCACCATGGGAGACGAGAATCATATCCGTACTCTAGGAGACTACTCCAAACCTAGCCACGAGGGCTATAGGAATACCATTGAGCTCCCCGCAGGGAACAACGTGGTACCTCTTCAATCCGACACCATACGGTTGGTGCAAAACGGATGCTCATTCCACGGACTTCGGTCTGAGGATCCAAACCAACACCTCAAGGATTTCCTTAAACTTGTGGACTCACTCGACCTTGACGGTGAAAATAGGGAAAGAACGCGCCTGCGTTTGTTTTAATTTTCCTTACGCGATCAAGCTAGCAATTGGCTTGAACGTCTTCCAGCAGGATCCATCACCACATGGGAGGATCTTACTACCTGATTCCTTGCTCAATTCTTTCCACCGGGAAGGACCGCAAAACTCAGCAACGATATCATGACGTTCCAACAACATCATGGAGAATCTCTATCCGAAGCATGGACTCGTTTCAAGGACTTACTCCAAAAAGTACCTCATCATGGCATCAACCTTTGGCTCCAAGTCTAAATTTTTTATGACCATGTCAATCCCGTCACAAGACGAACCATTGACCACTTGACCAGTGGTAAGCTTCGTTACCTTAATGCCGAAGAATCTTGGGCATTATTAGAGGACCTCGCTCTCTATGACAATGAAAGTTAGAACAACCCAAGGGATTTCGCTAAGCCAGTCAAGGCAATCGCATTGCCTCAAGATGTCCCGAGTACATCCGACCACCGTCTAATCGAGCTCGAAAATCAAGTTCAACACTTGATGGAAGCTTATCTTTCTCCGACACAACCCATCCAAGTAAACAGAATCACTACCTCATGTGAAATCTGCAGTGGTCCTCGTGACACTCAGTATTGCATGGAAAACCTCGAACAAGCCTTTGTCGACTACGCATCCTCGTATGCAAACGAAATGGGAGGTAAGAGGGTTACTCCGAACTATGGACCAAGAAATTTCAATGATGCTGCCAACACCTGGAAAGAGAAACCAAACTTCAACTGGGAACATGCCCAAACCTTCATTAACCCGCAAGGCAAATCGGTCTCCATCCACTCCTCTAGTTATCAAATAAAGCTTAAAAATGCATTGCTTGATTTCAACTCTCACCAAGAAAAGAGATTATCTCACCTAAAAACCCAACTCAGACAACAGCAGGACGACATGATTGAAAAAGTTAATCTTCTTTGGAAAACTGTTTCTGAAAAGATCAATAACACATCTTCCCCCAAAAATTCAGGAAATTCCATGGCCCCTAAAAGCATTGCAGCGATCAGCCATGATGAGAAGGAGGAACTCAGAAAGAAAGGAATCAAAAGCCCATCAAAATTTCTCTCCCCAAAATATCTCTCTCCCACATCCATAAAAGAACTAAACAAAAATCCGTCATCTCCAAAACTCATTCATTTCGTCAATTCAATCGTTATCCTAAGCACAGACAGTGATACGAAAGAAGAAGATGTCTCGTCGACCAACGCATGCAGTCTCGACCTTGGTGGTATGGTAAAATGAAGAGAAGGGGTAAAGGAGCAAGGCAAGGAAGAAAATGAAATGGGGACCGACATAGAAGTAGATGAAGTAATTGAAGAAGAAGAGAGTGAATTTGAGACTGATGAGGAGGTCGAAGAAATACTCAAAGATGAGGAAGATGACTAAGATGGTGAAAACTTTAACGTATTCCCAACTATGGAGGAACTAACACATCATGAATAACTATTAAAGAACCCTCGACCTCTGTGGGTGAAGGCAAAGATAAGAGCCGGAAGCCCGAACAACATCAAAATCTCTTGCATGGTCGGTCACATCTTCAAGAAACATGCTTACATAGACCTTGAATCACCAATCAACATCATGTCTAGGCGTTAATATAATCAGATCATGACTTATGAGCTTAAATAAAGGCAGAAACCGTCAAACCCCAATAAAATTAGCAACTTTGTAGGAAGAATAAGAGGCCTAAAGATTTTCATAAGAAGCTTCGCCTACGAATACGACTTTATGATACTAAAAGATACCACTAGCATTATCGATCACCACCTTGGAGAAATGGTTTTTGGAATGCCCTTCATAGATGAAACTGGCCTTGTCTACAATAAAGAGAGGGGAACGGTCATGTTTGAGCAAAATGATAAGAAAATCACATTTAAAATGCCTCACACCATGGAGATATTCAGGCAAATAAAACTTATGGGATTGAGCACCGATTCCATACCCCCGCTCGCCCATGAAGAAAACTTTAGCCATGGAAGGACGCACTACTACCAAAGCTTACTTATCGAAGATGATTACAAGAAAGACGATGGTGATGGGAGGGGAATTAGGCCTTTAATGAGGTTAGAAAAAGAAACGATGGATAACAAAGGAGAAGTCACGTAAGGACGTGTGACTTCGAGTCTAGCTACAAGGCTCGTTAATAAAGAAAAGCGCTTCTTGGGAGGCAACCCAAATTACTTTTCCTGCAAATTAGGAGTTTTATGTGTGTTTTAATTCTTCATAGTTTGTTTTATTATGTTTGAACTATCTTGTAATCATACTTTGTTTTTCTTTAACCTCGTCTTAATTTCAATCGAAGGTATTTTGCAATAATAAGTGTAGGGGAATTTATCTGGCTTTTGAGCCAAATTCAAACATGTTAAATGAATTGTTTAGATTAATTCGCGTCAGTTTTGAGTCATGTGATTGAATTGTTAAATCTCAGGTTTTATGCAGCCATTTATACAGGAATTAACTTTGGAATCAAGTGCAAGAAATTTTTCATCAAAAACAAAAATTTCATTTTCACAGACTGTGGAGACGGCGTCACAATTTACACGTGGTGCCATCACCACGACACCTGTGACGGGGTCGCAAAAACTGACGGCGTCAAACGCCCCGGTCCAGAAAACTTAAAGTTTTTAATTATTTTTGAAAATAAAGCTTGCATAACATTTAATATATGTATTCTTCTATTATAGACCTGCAAAACCTAATGAGTTTAACAATTCTCTCATCCTATCTTTACTGCTTTATCGATTCGAACCATAAATTTATATTGTATATTTGTCTATCGCACATTTTATGCTTGGTATAGTTGTCTTTGTCTTTGATTATAGGTTATATTTGATGAGAAGAAGCTTGGAAGTTCTTAGGAAGTTTCATTGGCTGATTCTCGGAGGACGATTTAACCAGTTATCGCATGTTTCTTCTTCATTATTGAGCAAACCAAGGAAGTACTAGTTTCTTTTACTTGTTTTCTTTTCCCTTTATTCGTTTCAACGGGTACTTTTATAGAACATTGGGGACAATGTTCAACATAAGTGTAGGTGGTAAATAAGCCTTGGAAACTATTCTTTCATTTGCCATTTGTTTTTCCTTAAAATAATGGGTAATATATCAAAACATAACATAAAAGGTGATTTTAACACAAATTTAAAAAAATTTACGACACATACCAACAAAAACCGAGTATTATTAGCGTCTCATGGATAAGAATTTATATGACTAGCACAATAACCCTCAGAATTCCACCCCAAAAATGTGAGGTTCGCCCTTAGATCTTTAGGAATTCGGGTACCCATCGTTGGTAACCCAAGAGGATTTTATCTTTACCCGGTTAGAGTTAAGGTTTATCCGCAGGCATGCATGTCTATTATGTCGTTACGGCCATGTATGCATTGCCTTGTCGCCTTTTTTGGAATGTCTGGTGTTAGTAAAATTCATATGATTATACCGGTAGCATATTAAATTCTAGAACTTGTTATTGTGATGCATTCTGAGACCGCATAGTAAGTATTAGGATTTGCTTGATAAGAGGCATTAGGATTAACCCATGTTTTAAACCTGTAATTTTTATGATGGTCACATCAATCATATAACTATCCTACACCCTTTCCATGCACTCATTATTAGTGCAAGATAACCCTAGTACAACCCTCCGAGCCTATCCTTTTTCACGGTTCTCGTAATTTTCTGGTGGATTCTGGATTATTAATGAAGAGCATTGTCACCCTTAAACCAATCGTTACAACCAAAAAGCCTTAGCCTACCTTATATGTACTCGCTTTTAGTATATTATTGTGTTTTAACCCAAGTTAATTATTCAATACACGGTTGCTAAGTCCTTATCCTTGTAAATATTGTTTTGGGACGATTAGGATTCATGATAGTATTTATTTCGCGGAAGAATGGGAAAGAAAAGTTAAGTCAATACCCCCCATATATTTGTCAAATTATATCCATGTTATTTTGATCCACCTCAAATCGGGTCATTAGATAGATTGTAAATATCAAGCATGAAAAAGCTCAAGTGTATGGGTACGTATTATAAACCCTATGTGATGTACTATGTTATTCAAAAAAAAGAGAAAAGAAAAAAAAGAGCTTGATGTAGAGTTGTGTAGAGTTTGTATATCTTCGTCTAAGTCTTGGCTTAGAAACCAAACCAGTGTGTGTTCATGTAAATAATTAGCTAACCCTTCCACTCTAAATTCACCCAAAGCCACCCAAATGTATCCCATCTGTTTTTGTTTCCATTATATGTTATCTTACACCTACACCCCATAACCCTTTAAAAGACCTCTTAGATAGTAATAAATAATGCTTGCACCTAGCGGTGAATGTTTGATCCTTTACCAAGCCTATGGTAATTTATATGCTGTGACAGGTAATGAGTGTTGATTTTCCGTTTCCCCCTTATGTTATAATTTATTATACACCCGAGTGAAAGAGAGAATCCCAAACACTTATGTGAGGTGCTAGTGTATACTTTCCGTGCTTTTAATTACGAGGTCTAGAAGGTTGTGTTGTAAAATACTTTTAAAGAGTAGGTAAAATGACCTCTCATATTGTTATTGTCTAGGTAGAAAAGCCCATTTGCTTGAGGACAAGCAAATCCCAAGTGTAGGGGTATTTGATGAGGTGTTATTTTATAAACTTTTTCGAGGTCGTTTAACCCCCTAAATCGTGTGTTTATGCCCAAAATAGGTACTTAATCGTTCCTTTTCAGGTATTTTGCATTTGGAAGGCATTTGGAGGAAATACACGTGACTTGGGCTCATTTGGAGAAGAAACAGACAAGACTACGGACCTACACCAACATGGCTCAAGAATTTCTCTATAGTAGCTGGAGACGGCGTCACAAATACAACGTGACGCCGTCACAGCGATGATCAAGACGGTGTCACAAGATTCTAAGACGGCGTCAGAGCCTACGACCTAGCCCATTATCTAGAATATTCTCTTTCATGACGGCATTACGATTAAAACGCGACGCCGTCATAGCGATTTTCCTATATATACAAACCCGAATTTAGGGTTTTGAGTGTGTAACTTTAGAATAAAAAGAGGGTACGAACCCTGGTTCATTTAGCAGCTGTTAAGGATGAATTTAGGGCCTAAAAACCCTATTGTACTTCCTCCAACTCACATTTTAATCAAGTAAAATTTATTTAATCATTCAATATGTCTATGTGTTGTTTGATTCATTTATGTTCTTGCTTTATTAACATGATAGGCTAAGCCTCCTATTGTGTTTATTTATGATTGTATGAAACCTAGAATGTAGACCTTAGTGGTGTTGCTTCTCGTGATGGATGTGCATGTTAGGCCTTAGAAAACCAGCTTTTGTTTGTATTGCTGTTGATATGTCTAGGGAAACATGATTGTGTAGAAAGGATACCATCAGGTAACAGTCTTCATACTACCTTGCCCCCTAATATGGTTGATCCACTCTTAATATATTTCACATGCACTTAGTGTACCCTTAGGGGCCTTGTGGTAGTCTTTATACTACCTTGCTTGTACGTTGCTCTAACGGAATGCTAAGTAGACAGCGAGTTTGTATAATTCGTTCATGACTTAGGAAATAATTACACAGATCATCACAAGTATGATAAGGCAACAACACTAGAAGAAGCAATCTAGGGAGTAATACATGATTAAATAAACACAGACTTTTATCTTATTGTTATCACCACTAGTTTAGATTATATTTAGTTTAATAGCTAAAACCAAACCAACCTCTCCAATATATGATTTACTTGCTTTCCATAAAACACAAAAATACAAAAATAATCATCCCTCAACCCTTAGAATTCTGTTAGACCGTGATCAAGCCTTCCCAACCTATTCTTCGAGTGAACGATAACAACCCTCCAAGTCTTGCCTATACTACTACAACGATTAGGTGCTCTGCCTAGGGAGTTGTAAAACTTCTTGTTGAAGTTTAACGACGACTGCATCATTCCCCCACCTAGTTGAGTTTGCATTCATACTTCCATCTGACTCATTATCCATTATTTCATTTATTGCTTCCTCATTTTCTATTAGTTCAATAGTCTCCATAATGTTTTTATCGACAACCTCGTCACCC
This sequence comes from Tanacetum coccineum, assembly GCA_026074375.1. NCBI lineage: Eukaryota > Viridiplantae > Streptophyta > Magnoliopsida > Asterales > Asteraceae > Tanacetum > Tanacetum coccineum. Next base: position 12,193 of record BQNB010029871.1, read on the forward strand.
TCTTTACCCTTATCGTTCTTCATTCTAACAAGGGAGATGGCATTAATGTATTTAGTGATGGGTTTACAAACTTCCTCTCTAATAACACTTTTTTCGTAGACTTCCCTTTAGTAAATTCTTTTAAAAGACTAAACATCTCTGTCATTCTTTCGTTAATCTCCTCTCTTACTTATAAATAGCCTCCTTAAACCTTTCCATCCTTTCACTGTGTGCCGCCATATAACTTTGCACTCGAGCTTTGAAATTAGGCTCGTGTGTTCGTTGTTGGATTTCCGGATAAGCACATTTTTGAAAAGTGAATGAATTTTGCTTTGGTGGTTCAGTGAAGTCTTGTGTGCCTTGGTTTGAAGAAACCACGTTAGAATACGCTTGAGGAGGTTGTGTTGTGCTGGTTTTAGATTTTGTTTTTGACCTTTTTATTAAGTTATTAATCTGGTCTTCAAGCTCAAGAAGTCATCGGTCGGATGTTTTCGGTACATCTTAAGGCAAAGTGATTGCCTTGACCGGTTTTGTGAAATCTCTCGAGTCATTCCAAATTTCATGGTCATAGAGAGCGAGGTTCTCTATGATTTCCTAAGATTCTTCGGCGCTCTTATCACGAAGCTTTCTACTGGTAGCGTGGTCAATTTCACGCTTAAAAGGGAAGGAGACATGATCATAGAAAATTTGAATTTGGAGCCAAAGATCGATGCCATGATGACGGACTTTTTAGAGTAAGTCCTTGAAACGAGTCAATGCATCGGAAATAGATTCACTATGATGTTGTTAGAACATCAAGATGTCATTTCTGAGTTTAGTGGTTCTCCCCGGTGGGAAAAACTAAGCAAGGAAACGGGTAATGAGATCCTCCCAAGTGGAGATGGATCCCGCAGGTAGACGTTCAAGCTAATTTCTAGCTTGATCGCGAAAGGAAAATTGAAATAAGTGCAGTCACGTCCTTTCCCTATTTTCAACACTAAGGTTAAGTGAGTTCACAGGTTTTATAAAATCCTTAAGGTGTTGATTTGGATCTTCGGACAGGAGTCTGTGGAATGCACATCCGTTTTGCACCAATCGGATGGTGTTGGATCGCAGAGGCACCACATTGTTCCCTTCGCGGAGCTCAATGGTGTTTCAATAACCCTCGTGGCTTAGTCAAGAATAATCTCCAAAAGTACAGGGTTTATTTTCGTATCCCATGATGGTTAACGAAAAGAAGGGTTTTACAAAACAAAGGTAACGAAGAAAAGATAGACTACGAGAAGCTAACCTAAAAAGAAAAATGATAGGAATCTAGTGAGTAGACCTAAGCTAGATAGAATTCGAAACCTGGACTATTCCCTGACAGTGGCGCCAAAAACTTGATGTGGTGGGTTGCAACGCACAAGTTTTACAACCCTCCTATGGAGAGTACCTAATCATTTTAGTGTAGTATAGGTAAGACTAGGGGGTTATTATCGTTCTCTAGGGGAATAGTTTGGGTAGGCTCGAATTGTATGTTTACTAAGGTCTAAGGATTGAGGGAAAATTATTTTTGTATTTTTATATTTTTTTTAGAAAGCAAGTAAAATCTCAGGTTTGAAGATGGGGTTGATTAAACTACTATATTAAACTACTCCTAATTATGCAGAAAAGTAAATTGATAGAAAAACTCGTATGGTTAAACAAACGTGTTTACCTAATCATACACTACTCCCTAGTTGTTTTCTCTGATTTTTTGCCCGTCATTCTTGTTAGTGTAATGTGTAATTATTCCCTAATTCAGCAGCGGGTTGGTCAAGTCCGCTATCTACGTGACAACCTAAGCAGTGGTTACCTGCAGACACCGCTCACGTCTAATAGTAAATTCACGCATAATAAATACTTAATTTGGAATCCACCCGAAGGTGATCTAGATATGAAGATCTAACCTAATTACGTTTCCCTAGACGTCTATGCTATGATATGAAGATCGAATACTTGTTTTATAAAGCCTAACGCGCACACCACTAATAAGAAACAAATAAAAGAGATTAATAACTAAGTTTCATGCAATCATAAGCAAACACATATAAATTTAGCCAAGCATTTTAGTTGAAAGCGAAGAACGATTAATCAAACAACACATAGACATATTGAATGATTAAAAAGGTAAATGAACTTCACTTCAATTGAACATGGAGTAACAAATAGTACAAAAGGGTTATAAACCCTAAAAAAACGGTGTCACTAGGGTTTCCTGACGTCATCAGCCCGCCGAATCTTCCATGGGCTTCTCTTTGTCGGCTATTGTGACGACGTCACACTTTGGGTTGACGCCGTCGCTCTTCAATCCTGATGGCGTCTGGAGTAATTTCTGACGCCGTCTCCATGACCTAAGAAGTCACAACTTTAATTAAAAATTCCAGTTTCTGGGCACTTTTGGTGAAGGCGTCAGAATGGAAGTCGCAAGCTTGAAGTGTTGTGTTTTTGTCCAGTTTCTCCTTGAATCGAGCCCAAGTCACGTGCTTTTCCTTTAAATGCTTCCAGAATGCTAAAACATAAAAAAGAAACGATTAAGTACAATATTTGAGCATATTTGCCTGATTTTGGGGGATAAATGGCCCCGAAAAAGTATATAAAGTGACACCTCATAAATAACTCATTCGTTAACTGTAAAATCATCATGATATTTGGGTTGTAGCTTCTCAACACGTGGTCCTAAATTCTCATGACATGATTTGGTAATAGATCTCCTAGTTGGAGATATCATCCTGATTTATGTTAGCTCCTTGTTTCGATTTGTTTTTACCCTAACAGCTGTCGACTAGACCTTTATGCAAGTAAGTTATGTAGTTCTTATTTAAGTTGCATGTTTTGGTTTATTTGAATTAACATATTGAAGTGATTGGATGTGGGATAATAATATTTAATTGCTTGTTTGGGAATGGAATTTTTGTAACTCGCACCGATTGTAATTTTGCCTTAAGTTAGTCACTTGTTTAAAGGTAGTTCGTGTGGTGATTAAGGTTTCCACATCTACTGTTTTGGTTCATAATAATTCCGTATTTTGTTTGGAAGTTGTTTGTTTGGGTTCGATAGTTTTGATGGCTAATAAGTTTGCTCATATCGGCATCATTATTAGTATTGGAATTGGTATTTGCACCTGGTTGTAATGGATTGTCGTTGGTCAGTTTGGTTTTGCATTGGTGATGGTGATGTTACAATCTTAATTAATCCGACTAAGTTTTGAGTAGTTACGTATAGCATCTCGACATCAATAACTAGTATTGGTGCTGGTTCCTCATGTGGTTATTTTGCATCTGACTGATTTCCATTAGTCTGATTCTGCATCTGATTTAGCCTGGATTCACATTTGATTATGTGTCTGGATCTGTTCTGTCCGCATATGTTGAATCAATTTCTGCTTGCATCTGTGTGCCTGAATCTGCTATTCGTCTACTTTGTCTGCTTCTGCCTGCCTGAAATCGCTCTTCATATATGCATGCATGAATATGCTCTTCATATATGCCTGCCTGCATTTGCTTTTCATCTACTTATGTTTGCATCTGCCTACCTGAATCTACACTCGTTCGTCTCCGTATTTGTGTTGCTCTGCTCCAATTCTGAATATGGTTTTAGTTTTTTAACGATTTTGGTATGTTTGTTTTAGACCTAACGGGTTTTTCCTGATAACAATTTGGATTGCATCATATTGACTCTCTCTAGCACCGAGTTTGCAGTATGAGACACCCCGCTCTATGTTTATTTTTCATTTTTTTTTTATTTATGTTTAACAAACTCCTAATATTCACCATTGTGGCATTATAAGTTTGAGGGTGGATGTTAGCTAATAAGGCCCATAGGCCTGACGCGTTTGTTTAGCAGCTAGAGTTTCCTATGTCTTTCTTATGTAATGTAACTGTATCGTAATACTACAGTCGAATCTGATTAATATATTTTTGGTATTTACTTTCAATTGTACACAAATGAGTTGTTGGTGCAACATTGACTAGCATCTCCTTTATATTTTAACAATGAAAAATAAACGTTCGCAAAACGTAAAATAACAAATGCTAGCCAAAATCCAGAAAAACGGATTTGTGAAACTGGCGCGCAGGGCCGCGTCATCGTGTGGCCACCGCGCCACTCACGAAGTCCATTTTTACAGATTTTGCAATGTCACCTTTCCTCTTACCCGACACATGTGGAAACTTCAATAAAGGTATGTATATGATATTTGAGCATTTGGAAACACTCCAAATGAGGTTTAGACTTTAAGAGGAGCAAAAACGAATCCTCCTGTTTTTCAACATAACGCCAACTCAAATTTTTTATCAAACGCCTCTAGCCAAAGCCAAAACTTCTTTCTAAACATAGTATGAACATACTTCAACATACCATCAAAAGAAAGTATTCATTTTATCTTAATCCGGATTTACGATTATCCTAATCACGTAACGAGTTTTACTCCTTTTTGGTCAAACTAAGTCAAAGGTCACTTTGCGTAAACGCATCCTTTCCTGTTATGAGATATGCTTTACTTGAGATGCAAAACACTTAGGTTGTTAGCATCAAGATGATTAGTGATCATATCCATTGTTGATTATCATGGACTAAACTCTAAATGACTAATTTAGTTTGTGGTATTTAGAAGTTGATTATGCTTTGGATAATGTCACTTCCCACACATACAATATTTTTTACAAACTCACACATTCCTTTAGGATTCCTCAATACCACACTTCTATATCACTTCATACTTCCACATACCTTAATCATTTGTCAAACCCTTCTTACCCAACAAATGATTATACCTTCCACACATTCTAAACATTCCTTTCTTAAACTAACCCATAATCACATGTGCCTACTCTTTTCTCTCTTAATGGCAAAGTGATTATCAACCTAAATCAATCCATTAATTTCACATTTATCACCATCATCTTTATAAAAACCTTCACAATCTTAAACCTTCCTCACTTAAACATTCCCCAATCTTATCCTCACATGTGACAACTCACATTCTCTTACACCTTGTACCTTATTGTACTTGTTGTCCCCTAATATTCCAACATAGGCTCCTACATATCACATCAAAACATTCTCCACCACATATCTCATATTTATCATCTTCTTCACACTATCAAATTTGAATTTCACACACACACTCAAAGCTTCTCCTATATACTTCTCCTCCTCACTCACATACCTTCTCATGTTTGAAATTCAAATTACACACACACACACACTCTTCTATCCTAACCATTGATCATGCCAACTTACCAATCCAACTTACCTCGTCACTTCCTCATCTTTATCCCACATGTGTAATTTAAAGCCAACTCATTCACAACTCATTCTATATCCTACATGCTATAATTTGAAATTTAGATTTCAAATTCTCCCCCATAACATCCATACTTCTATACCAAGTTTAGCATATTCTTGGAATATTCCTTTCTATCCTAACTCACTTCTCAAACCATGGTTAGTTTCTAACTAGACCATTTACTTTAGAGGAATACCAAATATACCCTTGTCTGATAGTTCTTTTCTATCTCTTTAATATCAGAAAAACGACCCCTAAATCTCTTTTAAACACTTCACAAACACTTTTATCAAATGGCTATTTGAGTTGGTTGACCTTGAGTGTAAAAATGATTCAAATGTCATAGTGTGAAGTAAAATTGGGGGTTAAACAAGTGCGGGTATTTAAAACATCATAATCCCAAAGAAAACACTTCGGGAATCTGGCGCGCTGGCCACGCGTAGGCAACGCGCTACTCGTGAAGTGTTTTTACACTTTTGAGATTTTGGCCTATAAATACCCACACTTGGCCTTTATATTTCTTACCTCTTGCAAATATTAATTCCTCTTTTCTCTTATCCTATCCTCTAAGTCTAACATCAAAGTGTTCTAATCTTTTCATCTTATCATTATATTGAAGATAATACATCTCCGCAAGAGAACCACACAAGTACCTAATCCATACTTGTGTGTTTAGTCGAGGGTCTTCTTTCTCATACCATTTCTATTAGAATCGAGTCTCTAGGCTAGGCTAGGGATTGATTCTTAAATCAACTTTTATATTCAATTTGGTTGTAAGGGAAGTCTTGTATCTTAATGATCAAGCCTATATCATTGGGGATCTAGTTGAAGTTTGGTAAACTTCTAAGGGGAAGCTCTTAGTGGTCCTAGTATATCTAAGTGATCCTAGAGGTTAAGTTGAATCATAAGTTCTTAGGGGTGGATTTCGAGGGCGAAATACCGTTGGGAGTAGCTCTTCTTGTGAGCGCCGATCTTAGTGCATATCAGTGGAGTGAATTGTAATCTGGTTTATAGTCCACCATAAGGATTATACTAGGAATAGTATAGGTGTCATAGATTTGCAACTGGACGTACGGAAGGACTAAATCCCCCTTCTCAAACTAATATATATCATGGCCTCTCTCTCTCTCTCTTTATCTATTTATTGTTCTCATTGCAAAGTATATTAGTACATCACTCGGTTCCTCCGTGACTTAAAGTTTTATAACTTCGAAGAAGTCAAGCAAACCGTATTCACCCTCCTCTACGGTTCTACATGGGTTATCATTCCATTGCAAAGTTAGTCATTAAGAACTAACTTTGCAACAGACTGATAACCCTAAGGACTATTTCCGTAAATTGTTTCTCGGGAGTGGTGAAAATACTCATATATATCTCGGGGTTGGTGAAATTTTTTACGAAAATAGTCTGTGGGTTATCGGTTCGTTGCAAAGTTAGTCCTTAAGGACTAACTTTGCAACGGACCGATAATCGCAAACACTATTTCTGTAAATTGTTCTCGGGAGTGGTGAAAAAACACACGACTCCTAGGAGTGTACTACTGAATGTTAATATAGTTATAATATCCTGTGACAACTAAAAAAAGTAAACTTGTATCTATAATGGGATAGGTTATAAAGACCCCCCCCCCCCTCACCCCCACTAAAAAGCCATTTGTACCCTCATTTTTTATTTTGTTTATTAGTTTGTTATTTTTATAATTTTGTTTATATTATAAAACTGTGAAACGTAAAGTGCGAAACAAAAAATATAATGTTTAACAAGTCAAAAGTATTAAACTGGAAAAAACTACAAAACGCAAACTGATAAAAAAACCGTGTTGCATTGTAAACAAGATGACAAAATTGAATGTTTTTGTACTTTTTGTATTTTTTTTAGTATATCAAGAGTACCAATATTAGTTTTTAAGCTTAGCATGGGAAAAGTGAAAAATCGGGGATGATGAAGTTATCTTTTAGACACTTAATTGTGCTTTTTGTTCTATGATCCTAAAAGTTACCAATGAGGTAATGAAAACAATACATTATGTCAACACAAATAAGTTGTAGTTAGGTAGTTAATTATCAAGAAAAATCATAAAAAGAGAAAAATCTTAGAAAATGGGAAATCGGGTGTTTTATAACTTGTGATCTCTTATCTCTCTCAACAAAAATCTTTGCTACTTTTCAAAGGTTTAGTTTGGGGAAGTTTCGAGGTATTTGGTTATAAGGCATGTGATATTGCGTGAGGACACACAATCGTTTAGTTTGGGGAATTTTGATAAGTGTAGAATACACATATCCGTTTGTACCTAAAACAACCCAAATAAACCCAAAACAGACCAAAAATGGCAAAAATATGCTTGTATTTGTGTTTTGTGTGTGCAGGTACGGATATATCAGAAATCACATGAAAACAGTCAAAAAACGAGCAAGCACGGACACGAGAATCAGAAGAGTACAAAAAGAAGCCAAAGAATCAAAGCCGAAGCCAGAAAAGTCAAGCCTCAGTCAAATCCAGTCTACTCTAGTCAATCATGGTCAACAAAAGTCAACAAGGCCCAAAATATTCCACTTAAGCCCCTCAAGTTTCAGAAAAGTTCATAAATGGCCCCTCACCTCTATTTGGGCCTTACCCGGATCTAATAAGCCCAATTCCTAGCCCACTTTACTTTTATATAAACTCCAAGGACCAAACTTGTGCTTTCCCAAAGTAATTCATAACTAGAAAATGGGAGAAAGAACACAAGGGTTAAATGTGCTAATATTTCAAAGTACAACAGTTTTAACTGTCAAAAACGGGCGCGAAACCCATTTACTGTTCACCCATCGTCCCACTTTTCACCCCCATGGTAAAACAAAGGGCAAATAAGAATTAAAGGGTTAGTTAGTCAATTCATGAGCTCCTAAACACAATGGCAAGGACAAATTAGTCTAATCAAGAGGGAATAATTGGTCACTCAAGCTCCAAGGACACGTCGGAACAAGAAAAGCACAAGAGATGTGGGTTTTTGTGCTAAACTCACTCACAAAACTAGCACAAACGTCACATCAAAGAATGACATGCTGGCAATCCTCAGGTGTCCACAATTTGATCAAACGGCCACAATTGATGCTCAAATAATTGAAGAAATGATTGGCCAGGATTAAAAAGGATTGGCGAGCAGGCAGAGTAGAAGGATCCCAGGCAGGCTATAAATGGCTAACTTTAACAACGGAGGAGTGGTTTTTTATCTAGTTTTACACGTAGCTTAATTTAGTTGTAGCTTAAATTTTAATTCCTAGCTTAAATGTTGTTTTAATCTTGTAATTTTCCTTTTAAGTATTGTAAGAAAGCTTTTTATTAATGAAATTCAGTTTTTCTTAATCTCTCAAAGTTTCTTTTTATAAGCTCTCTTAATAAGCTCTTTCAGTCTATAAGCTGAAATAGAGCTTAATCAATTCAAATTTAATCCTTTCTAAACCTTAAAACAGTGTAACTTACATTTATCATGGATCTTATTGGAATTGAGCTTTTGGAAGGGGATATAACTTGGAAGAGTCCCAACGGGACTTTTACCCCTAGCTTATTTATTAGCTGGAGCTTGAAGCTGCCCTATTTTGGAACCTCTTGTTTAGCTAGAGGAGTTTGTAAGTTTCTCTTTCATTTCCTTTTATTCTAGCTTTAAATAGTGATTTCTTTGCTTTCTATATTCAGATCTGCTTATTTGCTTATTGTTGCTTATTTGTGTTTTATTTAGCTAATTAGTTTCAATAGTTTATCTGTTTTTAACTTTCTTAGTTTGAATCATAGTTTTTCATAAAATTGTCTTAAAAACCTCTAAAAAACCAAAAATATAGTAAAATAGCTTAAGTCTTAGATTATTGCTTATCTAGTTGTTAATTCATGCTTATTAAAGTTGTTTTAATCTATTAATTGTCTGGTATTAAGCATTTGTTTAATAGATTTCAAATTTAGTAGCTTAATCATAATTGTCATAGTAGTAAAGGGGTGTTTGGCATAAGTGTGTTTGACCTCTAAAAGTCAACATTACTTGTGCAATTTGCTTGAGTCAGCTGAGTTTTCATTTAAGATTAGTTTTCATTTAGTTTTTATAAGTTAGAGTTCAAAATTTCAAAAGATATGGCTTATTATCTTTGTTTTTACACCAGGGCAGTTTTTGACTATCTTTTTGCTTGTGAAATTTTGATCCAAAGCCCTTAAGGCTTGGATCTTGCTAGCATTGTGTTTAGACACACAATTTGAGTGTGTTTAAGTGCAGGATTTCCCTTAGGAAGCCTGCACTTTTGAGTTGCACTTGTGCATAGTGCACCAGTACTAACAATTAGTTAGTACTGTTGTCACTTTTGGCTTAAGATTAAGCCAAGTAATCTTAGGACTTAGCTTTCCAAATTAAGGTAGTATATAGCTTAGAGGTAGCTTAATATAGATTAGGTAATAGATTTAGATTTATTGCTTATTAGTTTAGCTTAATTTGCTGCCATAATTCACCAAAGTGCAGCAGTACTAACTAAAAAGTTAGTACTGCTGTCACAGTTAGTACTGCCACTTTTAGGCTAGTTCTTAGTTAAGTAAAAGTAGGATTTAGGCTCTTAAATTCAAGTAGGATTAAGTTTAGGTATAGCTTAATATAGATTAGGTCTTAAATTTCACTTTCTAGCTTATTAGCATTACTTATCTTTGCTGTCAAAAGTCTTTCAAAAAGATAAAAAAACCAAAAACAGTAGGAACTTAAGTAGAATCTTAATTTGTTAATTTAGCTTATGAGTCTAGATTTTATAGCTTATATAGATAGATTATAAGTAGTTTAATAAGTCCTTAAAGTTTTAGAGTCCAGTGTAGCTTTTTAAGGTCTTTAGCTTATTTGGATTTTGTGCTATTTTGCTTATTTCCTGAGTTTGCTTAAGTCATGAGTAATTTCAATAGCTTAAAAGCACTTCTAGCTTAGATTTCTTTGCATTTACAGATTAAGCATATCATAAGCTCATTAGAACTTCTTTCCTTTTACATTTTGAACTAATATTGAGTTTTTTATAGCTTATTTTCTAAAAACAAGAGTTAAGCCCCACTTTCTGATTCAGCTGTAAAAATAAGCTCTTTTTGAGCTTATTATTGGCTTTCAGCACAAGGTCCTTTTATTAAAGTTTTTCACTACAACTTAATATACAACTTTGCTTTTACAAGTTTTTCATAGTAAGCACTTTTTAATTTCAACTTATTTTTAAGCTTTAAAAGGACTATTGGTGTAGTCGGGGTTAGCCCTCAGGGGTTGGTTTTGAAAAATTTGAATTTAGTTGTTTGTTCAGTTAGCCCTCCGTTAGTTTATTAGTTTCCCCGTTAGTCCTTTAGGTTTTTTCTCCATTAGTCCTTAGTTAAGTTTCTTAGTTAAGTTTAATAATTTTCATAAATAATTAGGTTTAGCTTTTAATTAGTTTAATTAGTCTTTAAATAAAAAGTAAAAATTAGGGCTTTTATTTTTATAAAATTTCTGCACACTTTCTTTATTTAGTATAATTTTTATAAAATTTTTAGGATTTTATTTTTAAGAGTTTTATTATTATTATAGTTTTTAATTAGTTTAAATCTTAGAAAAATCATATCTTTTAATCTAAAAAGCAAAAAAAAATGTTTTTCTTTTTTCTAAAATTTTCTTTTGTCCTATCTTACGTTTATAATTTTAGTTTACATTTTTAGGGATTAAAATTAGTTAACTTGCTTAATTGTCACATTTTATTTGGTTCCCGTATTTGTTTAATTGTTTAAATTGCTTTTATTTAGTAGATATAGATTATCAAAAATATCTTTGCTTTATTCAAATCAGAATCCAAGCTTAAACGAGGTTTCAATTTCACTAGTCGTTGGGGAAACGACCCGGGTGATCATACTTACCCGGTTTAATATACGTATTATATATTATATTATATATATTAATTTTATAGGGTGCGACTTTAATCAAATGGTAATCTATTGGGTAATTTTCTTAATTACTCTTAAAGTTATATTAGTATATATATTTTATATGTATGTAAAACTGCAATCACGGGGTTTGTGAAATTTTTTACAAAAATAGTCCGTGGGTTATTGTTCCGTTGCAAAGTTAGTCATTAAGGACTAACTTTGTAACAGACCGATAACCCCAAAGACTATTTTCGTAAATTGTTTCTCGAGAGTGGTGAAAAACACACGACTCCTAAGAGTTTACCGCTAAATGTTAATATAGTTATAATATCCCGTGACAACTAAAAAAAGAAGTAAACTTGTATCTATAATGGGATAGGTTAAAGCCCCCCCCCCCCCCTAAAAAGCTATTTGTACCCAACTTGTTTTTTCATTTATTTATTTTGTTATTTTTATAATTTTGTTTATATTATAAAACTGTGAAACATAAAGTGCGAAACAAAATATATAATGTTTAACAAGTCAAAGTATTAAACTGGCAAAAACTACGGAACATAGAATGATAAAAAAAATTGTTGCACTGTAAACAAGATGACAAAAATGAACCAAAAATCATTCCAATTCCGCCATTAAAATTTCATTTTAAGCTCGATATAGTGATTAAATTCCAAAACAAATTAGCACACATTATTCAAGAGACAATTCCGCATCGAACAATTGTTGAATTTTTGTTTTTGGTAATACTTGTGTAATGACGATTAATCTATGGAGGTCATGGTGACGCGTGAAGGTACCAAACAAGTTTGGAAACACAATTTGTGCACTTAATGATAAGAATACTGATCAATTGATGGATAATGAGGAACAATTGCAAAGTGAATTGAGTAATGATGGAAATGAGAAAATTGAGGGAAATTCTAGGGTTTGTGAAAGTGAAAGTGAATTTCATATTGATAATACTGATAGAATGTTGAAGGATGATTGTGAATCAAGTATGGAGATGGATGAGATCAATCAGAGTATGAACAAACAAAATAAGGATGTTGAATCATAAAACACTAAGGCAAACACTGTAAGTCTAGATTCTCTGCAAGTGAATGTACAGTCTGATACTGTTAAAACATGTATGGATAACTGTGATAATCATAGCTATGCTGATAAAGTGAGTAATGCTGAAGTGATAATGGATAATAAGCTAAACCTCATACCAACTGTTATCAATGATGGACATGAATATGTGATATTTGATGAAGAATTGGTAAAAGAATGAAGTGTGAAATGGGAGTTATCTGCTTGTGGTTATTTTGTTAGTTATAGAATGTCAATACAAGAACTGAGGTAAAACTGTTATCATATAGGATGTGGGGTAAATTTGGGCTAAAACATATCCTGAATAATGGAAATGGGTTGTTTGTGTTTAAATTTGACATTCTTCAAGGACTCAACACTATTATTGACAATGGGCCATGGATTGTGAATAATAAACCTATGGTTATGCAAAAGTTGGATCCCAGTGTCAATTTGGATAGAACTGAACCTAATACATTGCCATTATGGATTAAGCTGATGAATCCGCCTCTGGAAGCTTGGAGTAAGAAGGGATTAAGTGCATTAGCTAGTAGGATTGGTTCACCATTGATAATGGATGCCATGACAACTAGTATGTGTAATCAGGGGATTGGCAGATTAGGTTATGCAAGAGTCCTAGTTGAGGTTAATGCTAATAAAGGACTGGAAGACTACATTGATGTTATGTACAGAAATGGTGAGCAATTTGTGAAAAAGGTTAGAGTTGAATATGACTGGAAACCACCTATGTGTTCACATTGTATTGTGTTTGGACATACTAATAGTAAGTGTCCTAGGGTGGTTAGTCAAAGTGAGCATGTTCAAGATAAGGCAAAAGATAATGAGGATTTCAGTAACAAAGAAAAAATGAGGTTTAATGATCACGGAAGGGCAAGGAATAAGTAGCAATTTAACAAAGAAAGGCCTGGGGAAAAAAGGATGGAACCTCATAAATACATATACAGACAAAAGAACAAGAAGGATGATGTTACTGTGGAAGAAAATTTAGAAAAGAATGATAATCATGATAGTTACAAAACCCCAATAAAAAATATATGGAATGTGAATGCTAGTGTGATAAAAAAATGTAAGAAACACTGCAAATAAGTTTGCAGTGTTACAAGAAATAAATAAAGAATCTCTAAGCATGAAGTTGAGCAAAAAGGAGAAAGAGGAAGTAGGAAAGTATGTTATGATGAAATTTCAACCTTCACACTCTGCTACTAATAAATGTACAAAAGAAATGAGGGAATACTTTAAGGAAAATTAGGAGAATCAGTATGGAAAAGATAAGAATACAAGGGAGGATGTTAAGGATAATGAAAATGATATTGAATTGGATGAGAATGATTTATATGTTGATAAAAGTGGAACTACAAAATTCTTGACAAAGAATGAAATAACTGGATTGGGCAGTGTCTTCCTCTTAAAAGCTTAAAGATGGATTTCAATATTGCTGCTTGGAACATTAGAGGATTGGGAAAAGTAACTAAACAGAATGAAATTAAGAATTTAATTAGGAATGAGAGACTAAGTATTTGTGCAGTCTTAGAATCCTATATGAAGAAAGACATAATTAAAAATGTCTGTATGAATGTTTTTGGAAGCTGGTCTTTGTAAAACAATGTTGGTCTAAGCAAAAAAGGTTGTAGAATTACTGTTGGATGGGATGCTAGCAATGTGAAGTGCTCCCTAATTAATGCTACAAAACAGTCTATGTTGTATCATGTGGAAATCTTAAGTTCTCAGCACAAATTCTATTATACATTCATCTATGCTGCTAATAAAGGAAGAGACAGAAGGGATTTATGAAAGGAACTTACTCTGAATAAAAGAATTACTGGGAGCTCAGAATGGATCATAATGGGTGATGTGAATGTTAGCTTAAACCTGGAGGATCATTCTGAAGGTATGTCAAACTTTACTCAAGACATGATTGATTTTCAAGAATGTGTCAATGAGATTAAAATGGAGGACATTAATAGTTCTGGTCTCCACTTTACATGGATAAAAATTCTTTTGAATCCTAATTCCTCTTTCCTAAAGAAAATTGATAGGGTCATGGGTAATAATGCATTCCTAACTAAATTTAGTACTGCAAATGCTATATTTCTCCCCTATAGGATCTTTGACCATATCTCAGCTATTCTAAAAATCCCTCAAGCTATGAAAAAGAAAAATAAGTCTTTTAGATTAGCTAATTATGTTATTGACAAGATGGAATTCAAGGACTGAGATAAGGAAAAACAGTATTTAGAGGTTCAGGGATCATTTCATCGACTAGTGAAGAAAGGCCTGAAAATCCCTTAAGCCTTATCTTAACAAATTAAACTGGAAGAATGGTAACCTTTTTGAGAAAGTTGTTGTTTTAAAAACAAAACTCCATGATGTAGAAAGAAGAATAGATATGGATCCTGCAAATAAAGACCTAAGGGTTGAATGAGTGGAGTTGCTTAGAGATTATAAAGAAGCAGCTATGGATGAGGAAAAACTATTAAGACAAAAAACTAAGTCACTTGGCTTAAATAAGGGGATAAAAACTCAGCATACTTCCACAAAGTACTTAAAGGAAGGATTAACATAAACAGGATTATGTCTATGTGTGTGGAAGATGGAAGAAGATATGAGAATTGTGATGTGGCAGAGCAATTTATGAAGCACTTTGAAGGATTCCTGGGCATTAACCCTACTATTACTAAATTGAAAGAAGAAGATGCTTATCTGTTTGGTAATAAAATAACTGAGGAGGAAGCTAATAGTATGATAAGATAAATCAAGAATGAAGAGATCAAGAAAGCTCTTTTTGATATTGATGATGACAAAGCTCCAGGTCCTGATGGTTTTACCTCCAAATTTTTTAAGAAAGCTTGGGAAATTATTAAAGAAGAGTTATGTTCAGCTATTAAAGAGTTTTTTAGGACAGGAATATTGTTAGGTGAAATTAATGCTACTCTTATTAGCCTGGTCCCTAAATCCTTAACTCCTCAAAAGGTGTCCGATTTTAGACCTATTGCATGTTGTAATGTTGTTTACAAGTGTATTAGTAAGATTTTGACCAATAGAATCAAGTCTGCTCTTAACCAAATTATGGATGAGAATCAGAGTGCCTTTGTTCCTGGAATAGCCATTACTGATAACATCCTTTTAACTCAAGAGCTACTGAAGGGATACAATTTTATCAATGGGCCTAAAAGATGCTCTTTTAAAATTGACATCCAAAAGGCCTATGATACAGTAAATTAGGAATTCATCGAAGACATTATGAGACAGTTTGGTTTTCCTAACAAGATGGTTGATTGGATTATTTCATGTATTTCCACTCCTAAATTCACTATATGTGTAAATGGTGAGAGATTTGGGTACTTTAAACGGGGTAGAGGGCTGAGGTAAGGAGATCTTATATCCCCTTATATCTTCACAATGGTGATGGAAATGCTCAATCTGCTAGTTAAAGATGAGATAAGGAAAGAGAAGGCTTTCAAGTATCATTTTGGTTGTAAACAATTAAGGATTACACAATTATGCTTTGCAGATGACTTGATAATGCTATGTCATGGTGACATTGTATCTGTGAATACTCTTAAGAAGGCTTTAGACAAGTTTAGTGCTATTTTAGGTTTATACCCTAATCTTGGGAAGTGCACTATATTTTGTGGCAGCATTGATGAAGAAACAAAGAACAACATTAGTAACATTTTCCCTTTTAAAGAAGGAAAACTTCCAGTGAGATACTTAGGAGTCCCATTGGTTACTAAGAAGATTGGTGTTGCTGATTGTAAACAACTTGTGGACAAAGTTAGGCATAAACTAAGTGATTGGAAGAACAAAAGCTTATCTTATGCTAGAAGAGCTCAACTTATAGCTTCTGTTTTTGGGTCAATGCAAGTATATTGGGGATATGTTTTTCTTCTCCTTAAATCTGTCATTAATGAAATAGAAAAAATGTTTAAAAAGTTTCTATGGAATAGTGAGGAAAGTTGTAAAGGAAAATCTAAAGTGGCTTGGATGGACTTGTGTAAACCAAAAGATCAAGGGGGCTTAGGTTTTAAATCATTGGAGCTATGGAACAAAACCTTACTTGTTAAACATCTATGGAATGTGGCATCAAGACAAGAATCTCTTTGGGTCAAATGGATAAATGTGGTAAAACTGAAGAAGATGAGTGTTTGGGATATTACTGCTGACTCAAAAGACAGATGGGGTTGGAAATGTTTGTTGAAGCTCAGAACTTGGGTTGGTGAACACATGGATGGTATGAAGAATTGGTGGATAGATGAACGAGGAGGTAAAATTTGATGTGGCAATGATAACTGGAGATCAATGAAACTTCACTATCTAATTGTCAACAGGCAAAAAAGAAATCTTTCTGCTGGATTCAGGTGATCATGAGAGGGGGGGGGGGGGGAAATAGAAAAAAAAAATTAGTTCATAGTATTTTTAAATAAAATTAACATTATAAAAAAATTGTAAAATTAATAATTAGAATAATTAAGAAAAAAAAAAAAAAAAAAATAAAGATGTTGATTGGATGAGTAATAATGGTAGAAATGGCCTCTTGATTGGATAACAAAATACCCTTGGCTTAGAAATATAAATGCTCCAAGTCTTTCTAATTCCCCTGATAGACATGTATGGGTGGATAATAATGGTAATGATAGAAGATTCTTAACCAATATAGTGTGGAAGGATGTTAATGGAAATAGTGGAAAACTAAGTTGGCACAAGATTGTTTGGCACCCTAACTGCATCCCTAAACATCAACCTATTATCCTATGGCTTGCAGGCAAAAAAAAGCTAAATAACTTACAAGTTACATGTTGTCTACAATGGTACCGCAAGTAAGTTTTTGAGTGCAAATTGATGTAAAAAACAAGTGAACCTGATTGCACATGATCAGTTTGTTCTTACAAATTGTGGAAATCTACAAAGATGTGGAAAGAAAGTTTGTAATATTGGCAAAATGACTTTAAAGATGACAACATTGGAAAAATACTTTGAAAGTAAATGACAAAAATAAATAATAGCAATGTGGTGGATAGTTATTAAAAGAACTACTTCTTGGCTCGCTGTTGTTTACTACATGTTGGCAAGGAAAGAAACGTGAGATTGTTCAATAACAGATATACATTTGGCAAGAAAGAAACTTGAGATTGTTCAATAACGATATGAGGGAAGCTCATGATCTAGTTGATATTATGACTGAAGAACTAAAAGCAAAAATGGTGTCAATCACTGTCAAAAATAGTGATAGTGTAATCCAGGCTGAAACTGTTTCGAATGTAAAGTTTAACAGAAGAACTTAAATGCTTGAAGAGTAAGAGGTGTGATAGAGTAGTACTCAGGCATGTTGTAATCTTTTGTGATTACTGTTCTGTTGAAGAAATGATCTTAAAGGTGTGGCCAATTTATGCCCTGCTCCTTTAAGGGGTGTTTGGATTCTGGTCTGAGAAACTTAAAATCCTAAATTTGAATCTCATATTAATATATTAATGGATTTTCAGCTTGCTATATCAGATGGCCTTGTATCTTAGTATATTTCTCTGTGTATTCATCAAATGTACTCACAGATCAATTGGCCTTGGGAGGAATTGTGTCTGTTTGTACATTTTGACTAGTCAGTGGGGGTTGATACCATAAGGTAGGTTTCATGATATAAAGGGTAAGTGATGTGCTGTCGTGTAGGGTCAATTTATTGATTACCAAGTTTTAAATTTATATTTAGCCGACTTATCCTAAAACAACACTTTAACGTGAAGTGTACCCGATCGGGTGGAGTTTCGTGCTAAGTAGGGTGTTGAACACTAAGAGCGAGGTCGTTAACCTTATATCATATCAATATTATTAGTCTAATTAAGTTAATTCTAATTACTTGTTAAACCTATGATATATACGTTTCTAACGATGATAGGGGGTTTTCAGCCTAAGAGACTGGCACATATTTTATGGTGACAATAATCAATTCTAAACACAATAAACATGCAAGAAAACAATCAAAAGATAAAAGAGCGGTACAAGCCAAATGATAGAAAACCGTATTAGCCATATTAAATCTGATTAAATGCTGGTTTGTTTATTTAGTGCAATGACTTCTTATCTCGAAATGGCATATCATTCTTAAGACTTAGGCGGGACATCATCCTAAGACCTAGACACGTTCAATCCTGTCACAATTAACGTATCCGCATAAAGCATCCTTTTAGTTTAATTATAATCTATCTAGGGATTAAAGCAATGGTGATCTTGTTAAACCCTAGCCCATCGGGACTTTACCCACTTACTGTTTGACGGTATTTTATATACTGGTAGTTCACTGTTTAAGTCTTTATCAATTAATTAAGAACATACTTGTTGAAACATTACGGGTCACCTGCCGGTCCAACTAAGCTCATAATTTAAAGACAAAGATAGAACATTATTTGTGATCCTATTGGTCCAGTAATATAAAACATGATATGGAGAGCTATCCCAGTATCTAGTTCACTTGTTAGGCATAACTAGACCCAGTTGAATGATAGGTCGCATATTCAAACACGTAGACAAGTATCATGTGATAAACATAATTAAACTTTCAACGATAAATTAAGAAATCGAGTTTAAAACAAACCAAACATTAAATCTTCATTAAGATGGCTAATACCCGAGGGTATTAGCCCATAACCATTGTAATTATACAAGCGTGATCAAATAACCAAGGTAAACTAAACGTTTTACCGAACGATACCAAAAATTAAATGATTACAAGAGTATAGGAATTACACGGTGTCTTCTATGGAATCGTGATTGATGCTTGACCTTTGGCTGCTCTTCTTCTCTTTAGAAAATCGTCTTTTATGTGTATGGTATAGAGAATATGATTTTGCACACTGAAAACTCGTTTTTGAGTCTTCTATTTATAGTGTCTGAAAAAGACTGGATACGCCGTATTGAATGAAGTCAATACGGCGTATAGGGGTGTTTTCCTTGGAGTGCGCGCTAAGTTTATAATCAATCAGATATATCTTCCCAAATTATATTTATTCACCAAATCTCTGAATGTCTATCCAACTAGATATAGTGTATGAAGGAACATTGATACGCCATATTAGGAAGTGAGAATACGCATTTTCTTGTGAAGTCCACGTGCTGGTACGTCGTATATTCTTTTGTGGAGACGGCGTATTGAGTAGAAATAAGCAATCTTTAAATATCATCGTTTGAGCTCTAAAAAGTGCGCCTTTTAGCATGTCTTCACAAATCCCTCCGTAATTACTGCAATTTACAACTGTAAGCAATTAAGTAACTATTCTTACAATAATTATATAAAAGTGGATAATTTATTCGAGATAAATGATGGTATAAATGTAACGTTATTTGATGTCATCAGTTACCCTGTTATGATATGTTGATATGATGATATGTTGATATGTTGGTATGTTGAATATTTAAATACTGTTATGTGCATTATGCTTTCACATTGCACAACTGTCCACTCTTATATTCTGGCACAGCAATAGGGTTTTTCCAAAAACCTACGAGCTCACTAACGTAATGTTGACCTTTTCGAGAATCATTTTCAAGTAATGTAAATGATCCATGAAGCCAGGTTTAGAGACTTTTAGCAAACCTAAGTGCATCCATTATGGATAGCTAAGGTAGAAAACAAGTCAAAAGGTTGAATTGGGGTTTTTATTAAGGCTAGGTGGGGATCATTTCACAATATTTCACGATAGTACCACAAAACATGGCAGCGGAAGCACATATACACAAACCATAATGACGAATAGACATGTGTGTTCGATCACATCCTCATTCGATTTTAACCAAGGGTTAGGATGAAGAATGATATAGGGTAGGGATCTTCTAAGTTTCACCAATAATAATAAACCAACAAGGCAGCTGAGACATGCATACATAGCCGTAACAACAAAATAGATATACATGCTCGTACACATCCTCATTCGCATAAAACCCATGGTTAATGATTAGGTAAGGGAAGTAATTGTTAAATAAAATTCACAAAACAAATAGATTAAGATTGAACAAATAAGGTAGTTGCTAGTAACTTTTCCCGACCGTTCCATGATAAAGACTCGAAATATATAAAAACAATTTTACAACTTCGATCATAGAATGACAAGATAACCTAAGTTGGCGCCCCCTCCCCCCCCGTTCCTATACCGGCCAACTTCCCGAACATCCTAAACTTACATAATTTTACAAAAGTGGTGACATCAGCCACTTAATACAAAACTATACATCGTTGAATTTTATCCATGAATAATCGATCCTTCCAAGAATTTCATCGGTTTAAGCTTAGCGAATTGACTATAAACCATCCTTCTCTTTTTTGATGCATTTTCTATTTTTCAATTTTTTTAAAACAAACCACAAACCTCGGTGTAATTTCACCGTCTTCACAATCATAAATTTTCCGGATAATTTTTCCTTTAACACTTCTTCTTCGGACATAATACATAATCACGAAAGTAGCAAAATACACGAGCTACATATTTTCCTATTGGATTGTGCACTTTCCTGACCATAACAGAGATAGAAAATTTCACTTTGACACAAGAAATACAAAACTTTACACAAAAGCAACTAGTAACTTTGATTTAGTAGGCTTAATCTATAGGGTAGGCTAAGGTGTAAAGGTGTAACGAAATAGACATATGGTGTGAAAAAGACAGGAATGGCTCAACAAGTTTTTCTAGGGGATCTTACTCTTAAAGTGAGAGTAAACAAAGGGTTACACGGGATTTAACTAACCAGTGTAGTTAGTTAATTTTACGACATTTAGGCTTTTTGGTATATTCCTAGAATTTTACCAGTTAAAAATGTTTCTCCATCTAAATCCATAGTACTCATCATTGTGGTCTCGAGTGATATACCAGGCCAAGTTCTAAAGTCCACTACATCACCGACACACTCATAATTTTTTGTGGAATTTTTAGTAAGCATTTGGAAATGGAATAGGCTTAATTTTCACAATTAGGCATTAAGGGTTATAGTGCGCGAGGTCATGTAACTAGTAATTTTTACAAAAGTTATGCTAGAAAAAAAATTTTAATTTGGCATAATTTAAGCATATTAGCATGTTATTTGTAAAAGAAAGGACAAGTAGGCGTTCTAATTTCTCCACCCCTCTACTTAGATTATTCAACGTCGTCGTTGTATAAATAAAAAAATAAAGAAAATGGGAAACATAATTAGAACGAGGAACTCCCCTGATATGTTGCTCGGATGATTCTCCAATTAGAGTTCCAGAGCAAAAGTGTGTTGGTGAGGCTTCAGATTCTCTCGTACGAGTTCAACACACGTCTTTTTTAGAGTATACCATAGCGTCGACTTCCTGATAGCAAGGTCCTGCATAAAAGATTAGAAGATAAAGGTGCAATTACTATCTCGGTTATACAATGGTTACAATGCAGGAAAACAATTAAATACACTTGTGTACAGGGATCAATACGCCATATCCTAAACCCTAAGATACGTCGTATTATTCCTGTAAAAACAATTAAATTTAAAAAATGAAATACTAAAATTAAATTACAGACTGATAACGTCCAAACACATCCATACGTCGTATCCAGAGGGGTTCGATACGCCGTATGGAGTGTCTGGGAAGACAGACTCGAGCAACAATTCAATAAATTTAAAAACGACCGAGTTGTCTCCCGGGAAGCACTTTTGTTTCAGCTAGTCGTTAAGTTTAACTTTTTCCTTTCCAGCTTTCACTCATTTCTTCACCAGCATTATGTCAATTCATGTTCCATGCAAAGGTTTTTGAAATCTTGAGCTTGTAATTAATGAGCTATGTTGCTGAACTTACTGTCAGACTTGATTCTATCACACACAAGCAAACCAAAATCATATCATAATATATATCAAAAATCAATGTACAATACAAGTCCATAAGAGATAATAAGGGAGTAATGGGGAGAGATCAATGAAAATGCGGTAATTTTTGTTTAAAATGAGAGTGAAATGTGTATGTGAAAAGGAATCCTGCGTATTAACTGGGTTTTTATACCCACGTTAAATACGCCATATTGGGAAGTGTCCAATACGCCGTATTAAACATTATCAGTTAACTTAGTCAAAGTGATTAAAAATGGTGGATATGACGTATATATGTTACCATGATACGCCGTATTCATTTGTGGGGCCAATTTTTCAAAGATTTTAACAGTGTAAAGAAAAACATACATTGGCCTCCGCAATATCCTTATGTGAGCACATCTTTCATATACCGTTTAGGGAGAACGGGCATGCCAAATGGATCATATAAAAATTTTTGATGATGATTTATGACATCCAGTTGTTAAATAATTCAACTCACATATTGCATCCAATGTTATATTAAATGTTTTTTGTGATAAAAACTTTTATTTGGTTTTTTCGTGATTGGTTTCCGGAAGTTTGTTTGATCGTTTTGTGTCAATGTTACTTCCAGAAAGTCATGTTATATCGATATTGTCATCATTGTCCTTGATCGTTTTTGGATTATTGGAAAAAAATTACGTTTAGAGAAAATGAGTCATTAAGGAATAAAACGTTTTGTTCATTTTCATAATATTCGGACGATGACGTTTCGAATTTATCGATATGTTGACAACTTACAGAGGTTCATTTAGTGGGTCAGATTTAGACTTTAGATCATTATAAACCATGGCTAGGAATTCATTCTCAAAGTCTTTAAAGAAGTCTAAATCGTCAAAGTAACCAATCATAGGTTCTGGTGACGGAGATGACGGTATGTTGATTTTATCATTTTCATTTTCCGAATCTGTTTTTAAATTATCGACATAAATTATTTTACAAGAAAATGTATTTTCGTCAAAAACTATCATGTAATCTTCATCGTCGGATTCGTCAAATGAAATGTTAAAGTCGATTTCGTTATTGTCAAGAGGACTTACCGTAGGTTTACATGAGAGTGCTGCATCGGATATATCGTCAAATACTATAGCTGGGTATTCTGTTTCGAGATTCGTGAAGCTATTGTCCTCATTTTCATAATATTCCGTCTTGCCGTACCTGGCAGTTTTCCAATCAAATGTTCGACCTTGTCTTCGAGCTTTTTCTTCTTCGAGTCATATGTATTCTTCCATAGTGATGTTTGGATCATTCATGATAAACTTATGCTCGAAATCAGAAACAAAGAAACGAACTACAAGGCAGAGTACTTTATGAAAGTAATTAAATAAGCTAGAATTTCAACACACAATTAATTACAAACAGAATTAAATTACACTAATTAGATTAATTCTAAGCTAATGTTTAGAAATACTACTCCCTCCGTCCCAAAATAAGTGTCCAGTTTGACTTTTCAGAGTCAAGCTGGTTCAACTTTGACCATAAATATATATTTTTTTGTTATATAATACTTGATGAAAATTATATCAATGAAAAATACACTTAAAACTCAATCCGTTCATATATTTTACATCAAGTATTATATAACACACACAAAGATATGTAAGGTCAAAGTTGAACCAGTTTGACTCTGAAAAGTCAAACTAGACACTTATTATGGGACAGAGGGAGTAGTATTTCTAAACATTAGCTTAGAATTAATCTAATTAGTGTAATTTAATTCTGTTTGTAATTAATTGTGTGTTTAAATTCTAGCTTATTTAATTACTTTCATAAAGTACTCTGCCTTGTAGTTCGTTTCTTTGTTTCTGATTTCCAGCATAAGTTTATCATGAATGATCCAAACATCACTATGGAAGAATACATCTGACTCGAAGAAGAAAAAGCTCGAAGACAAGGTCGAACATTTGATTAGAAAACTGCCAGGTACGGCAAGACGGAATTTTATGAAAATAAGGACGATAGCTTCACGAATCTCGAAACAGAATACCCAGCTATAGTATTTGACGATATATCCGATGCAGCACTCTCATGTAAACCTACGGTAAGTCCTCTTGACAATAACGAAATCGACTTTAACATTTCATTTGACGAATCCGACGATGAAGATTACATGGTAATTTTTGATGAAAATTCATTTTCTTGTAAAATAATTTATGTCGATAATTTAAAAACGAATTCGGAAAATGAAAATGATAAAATCAACGTGCCACCATCTCCGTCACCAAGAACTACGTTTTGTGTTACTTTGACGATTTTAGACTTCTTTCAAAGACTTTGAGGAATGAGTTCCTAGACCATCGTTTATATGATCAAAAGTCTATTTTTGACCACAATGAACCCTCTGTAAGTGCCCTACTCCACTCCCCGAGCACCTAACTCGAGAGTTTTTTTCACTATGTCAACAAGCTCCCTTATGGCGGAGAAAACCATCACGTTGCTTACACCAATTTACGACACAAAGCTAAATGTCGAGTTCTAATCTTAGCTAGAACCAATCTATCACAACACAACTTCACGACTTCACAACTTCACAACTTCTTCACAACTTCATGACTTCCTCACAACTTCACGACTTCACTTCACCACACTACTTATGCCACAACTAACTAACACTACTTGGTAAGATCATCATGATATATCTATACTTACAAAGATCGCCAAGATCTAGCTACTACACATAAATACAAGATATACAAAAGACTTACAAGTTATGATATTGATGCAATAAGATTGCAACAACACACTAAGGTGTAATACTTCTTCACTTGATGATGGAAGTATTCTTCTCTTGCACTTGAGGAATATAGCTTGGATCACTTGGAAACAAAGCTTTATGATTAAATGATCAAAGGATTTTAGAGAGGATAAGTGGGCTGTTTTTAGCAGAAAGAATGAGTGCAAAAGGTAAGAAAAATATTGGGGAATAGTCCAGTATTTATAGGACAAAAAGGAGGAGCGGAGTCTATGGCCGGCCCCCTTAAATAGGGTGCCGGCCCCCTTATAATTAAGGGGGCCGCCCCTTATTCAGACGCTCCTTTTTGTCCTATTCAGGGGAGGTGTTTACTGGACCATTTCTAGCCGTTTTAGGTCCGAAAATTTGAAATTCAAAATGTTTATTTTGAATAAAACATTTCTTTTAAATGTAAAAAATGTTTTGTGATGTTTATAAAAAGTTTACAACATTTTATAAAAGTTTCCTTTGATCATAAAATGCATCAAGCATTTGTTTATTCATACCTTGGAGTGATATAAGTTTGAAATGAATATTTACTACTAAATACTTGTTTACGTTTAATTTTACGTTGAATGTTTTTATATTTTGTGATTATCAAAACGTAAAGATGTGAAAAAATATTATTAATGTTTTTAGGCATTATTTCTATCAACACTATGACTGTGCAATTAAGTGATCACCCCGAAAATGGAACACTTAGACTAGTGGAGAGCTGAGTGACTTTTTATCCCCTTTTCGTGAGGTGTTCGGCTTTGATGTTTTCTAGCATAAGAGTTTTATAAATTCATTTCTTGAAGTTATTCTCGAGAAATCTTTTTAGGAAATGTTCTAACAGGTTCTACTTGAGGGCAAGCAGAAGTCAAGTGAGGGGATATTTGATAACATCAAATATTTAATACTTTTTGGTGGCAAAATACCCCCTAAATTACCTGCAAATGTTTCGCTAACACTAAAAAACGAGATATTTTCTATCATTTTGTAGTTTTCAGGTGAAATGCAGGAAAGTGACAAGAAACAAGAGAAAAAGGACTTAAAGTGTAAATTCTGAAGAATGTTACGGCGTAACACCAAAAATGGTTACACCGTAACATAAATTAAGCAAGTACGAAGATCAAAGAAGACTTTACGGCGTAACTCCATATCTAGTTATGCCGTAACCATATATTTGGAAGGAAATCTTGTCAAAGTTTTAGTTACGGCGTAACACATTATCTAGTTACGCCGTAACCAAGAAGATCTACAAATATGGAATGAAGATCACGTACTTATGGACATTATTTGAAGGTTACAGCGTAACACCATATTTGGTTACGCCGTAACATCTACTTAAATATAGAATGCCGTGTATGATGGTTATGGCGTAACACATTTATTGGTTACGCCGTAACAGGTTTGATACCTATAAATAGAGGCCTCATTCAAGCTATTTCGACATCACTTCCTCCACAACCAATTGGAGAGGCGACAAAGGCTTCCAACCTTCAAAGAATTCCACCTGGAGTCCAAGGGAGATCACACTTTACTTACTTTTTGTATTTAATCGTTCAAATACGAATCCTGTAAGAATTATGAGTTTTCAATCTATGATTTCTTCTATTTCTTGCTGTGTTTCCGTTACCATGAGCGGCTAAGCACTTAAAGTGCTGGCCTAGTTATGTAATTACTGTTGTTATGATTGTTTCCTGTTAAATTATGGTTTCATTAGATATTCCTTGACTATCGTGTAACCCTGGGTTTTGGTAGTACGGGTGGTTTGGACCTAGCTTGCCCCATTATTAGATTATCTAGTCAATATGGGATCCAATGGGTACTAGGGAGGATCACTAACTCCTTACCTGGTGTAGGAACTAACCGGTCACCGCACTTATCACTCAATACTTAAAAAGCACAGGAACTCTTTCAGAGGGGGTTAATAATCTTTACAGGTTATTAGATATGTTTTGAGAATAGTTGGGATTAATCCCTGCAACCTGGATAACCTACCTCCTAAATGATTCGGGACTGATTCGGAATCGCAGGGAATATAAGATAGACTGTATATGCACATTCAAGTCTATAGACCTTAGAAACCACTAATGAAACCATAGTTTAACATTGCACATGAAAATGTCCTTATAACAATAGTAATGAAGTAACTAGGTTAGCACGTTTTCTCTTTTGATTTCTCCTATCCTTTTACTTTTCAGTTATTTATTTTATTGTTATTTATTTATTTCAAATCAATTCAAAACCATTTTTAAACGTGACATCTCAAATTAAAACTAATTACAACTTAGCTCTTGGGACGACCTCGGATTTACCATTCTATACTACCCATGATCGGGTTCTCTGCCCGTTAGTGCGTTGTTAGGTAAATCGAGTTTTATAAATTTAAAACTTGATAAAAATATATTTCAAAAGAAAATACGCATCATCATCCCAAGTTGTTTTGGTAAGACATCTTTGATATAAGTATTAACACTATTTTAGACACATAGAATAGATGTTAGGAGTTTTTTTCATAATAATCATGTTTTTTGTCTTTTAGTCAGACATAAAATAATAATATTTTATTATTTTGTCTTTTTGTCGAGTTTTGAAACTAGTTCGTGTGATAAGTATAAGTATGAATTTTAGTTTATTTATTGAGTTTAAGTATAACCGTTTATTAATTATGAATTTATGTTTAAATAAAACCGTGATTTCGTCCTTTTGTTGTATTATAAGAAAATGAGTTTTTCCAAGATTTTTCCTAAGTGTAAGCTATTTACGAAAATTTCGGCATGACCCGTTCGTTTACAAACGTTTTTTTAAAGTTTCAAACCTTATTTCAAACACTTTCCTTCAAAAGATCAATTCTCGACAAAATGCCAAAACTACATATTCCCGCCAAGTTTTATCGTACTATACTTCAAATGTCTATCTTGACTATTTCTAAACCTGCAGTTGTTAAATTTTCATTAGTTGATTTAGAAATTCGTTTTAGGAGTCAAATTTCCCTTGTTAAATTTTCATTAGTTGATTTAGAAATTCGTTTTAGAAATTCTGAGCAATAAGCTGTATCCACAAAAAGAGATACGACGTATCAGCGCCAAGTCTTCACAAGAAAACGCATATAAACAATTCCCAATACGGCGTATTCCTCTTCTGCTATACGCCGTATCCAGCTGGATAGACATTTAAGATGATAACTATTCAGAGATTTGGTGAATAATTATAATTTGGGAAGTTATATCTAATTGATTATAAACTTAGCGCGCACTCCAAGGAAAACACCCCTATACGCCGTATTGACCTAGCTCAATACGGCGTATCTAGTCTTTTTTAGACACTATAAATAGAAGACTCAAAAACGAGTTTTCAGTGTGCAAAATCATATTCTCTATACCATACACATAAAAGACGATTTTCTAAAGAAAAGAAGAGCAACCAAAGGTCAAGCATCGATCATGATTCCATAGAAGACACCGTGTAATTCCTATACTCTTGTAATCATTTAATTTTTGGTATCGTTCGGTAAAACGTTTAGTTTACCTTGGTTATTTGATCACGCTTGTATAATTACAATGGTTATGGGCTAATACCCTAGGGTATTAGCCATCTTAATGAAGGTTTAATGTTTGGTTTGTTTTAAAATCGATTTCTTAATTTATCGTTGAAAGTTTAATTATGTTTATCACATGATACTTGTCTACGTGTTTGAATATGCGACCTATCATTCAACTGGGTCTAGTTACGCCTAACAAGTGAACTAGATACTGGGATAGCTCTCCATATCGTGTTTTATATTACTGGACCAATAGGATCACAAATAATGTTCTATCTTTGTCTTTAAATTATGAGCTTAGTTGGACCGGCAGGTGACCCGTAATGTTTCAACAAGTATGTTCTTAATTAATTGATAAAGACTTGAACAGTGAACTACCAGTATATAAAATACCGTCAAACAGTAAGTGGGTAAAGTCCCGATGGGCTAGGGTTTAACAAGATCACCATTGCTTTAATCCCTAGATAGATTATAATTAAACTAAAAGGATGCTTTATGCGGATACGTTAATTGTGACAGGATTCAACGTGTCTAGGTCTTAGGATGATGTCCCGCCTAAGTCTTAAGAATGATATGCCGCTTCGAGATAAGAAATCATTGCACTAAATAAACAAACCAGCGTTTAATCGGATTTAATATGGCTAATACGGTTTTCTATCATTTGGCTTGTACCGCTCTTTTATCTTCTGATTGTTTTCTTGCATGTTTATTGTGTTTAGAATTGATTATTGTCACCATAAAACCTGTGCCAGTCTCTCAGGCTGAAAACCCCCCATTATCATTAGAACTAGGTTTAGCATAGGTTTAACAAGTAATTAGAATTAACTTAATTAGAGTAATTAAAATACTGATAGAATATAAGGTTAACGACCTCGCTCTTAGTGTTCGACACCCTACTTACCACGAAACTCCACCCGATCGGGTACACTGCCCGTTAAAGTGTTGTTTTAGGATAAGTCGGCTAAATATAAATTTAAAACTTGGTAATCAATAAATTGACCCTACACGACAGCACATCAAGTTTTTGGCGCCGTTGCCGGGGAGTGAAAAAGTTTAACCTTTAATTTTATTAGTATTTCTAACCATTAGCTTAGAATAATTTAATTAGTGTAATTTAATTCTGTTTGTATTTAATTTAATTGTGTGATTAATTGTGTGTTTAAATTCCCACATTATTTAATTGTTTTCTAAGTATCTTGTTCTGATAGATCAACTGATACGTCGTATCCACTAGTTGGATACGACGTATTGACCTTGCCACTCAAAATAGCGTATTGATCTCTACAGTCTAAACAACTTATCTGTTCTTCCAAACAATACGGCATATTCTGTATAATCAATACGGCATATGACCTTAGTATGGTCAGCAGACCCATGAAACGGCGTCGTTGGGGAAACGACCCGGGTGATCATACTTCCCGGTTAAATATACGTATTATATATTATATATATATCTTTTAAGAGTGAAATTTCCTGAGGGAATTTTCTTAATTTCTCTTGTGGTGTTATATTGTATATTTTATCGTGTACCATGACAATAATCAAATTAAACTATTTAACCTTAGCTCTTGGTACGACCTCGAATTTACCAAACTAATGCGCTATATACGACCGGGTCCTCTGCCCGTTAGTGCGTGTATCGGTAAACGAGTTTTATAAATTTAAAACTTGGTAAAATATTATTTAAAACAATTTACGCATCAAGTTTTTGGCGCCGTTATCGGGGAGCTAAAATTAGTTTTAATTTGATTTCTTATTACTAAGCATTTCGATATTCAAAATGGCTGATGGGGAAATCGATAACCTCACTATGGAGCAATATCTAGCATTGACTCAAGGAAACCAGGCACCGAGCGTGGTTAAACTAGAAATTGGAGGGAATGTGAATTTTGAAATAAAAAGTCAATTCATGCGGGAATTAAGGGAGGACACCTTTTTCGAAAACAAGAACGACGATGCCCATGAGCATGTGGAGCGAGTTTTAGACATCGTCAACTTATTCAAAGTCAACTATAAAGGAGGATTGTGTTAAAGAGTTGTTGTTGAAGGTGTTTAAGATTGGTATTTCACAGGATTTTACAAATCTTGATTAAACCGAGAAAATAATTAAGTGTTTTGCGGGATTTTAAATAATTAAGACAAACCGTTGAGAATAACCTTTTCCTAAAAAATGTAATGTTTCGCAGGAATAGAAAACCTGTGTAATGTTTCGCACAAATTAAACCTGTGTAATGTTTTGGCACAAATTAAACCTGTGTAATGTTTCTAATAAATACGTATTTCACAGAAATATCAACTGTTAATGTTTCGCAGACTTAAACCTTTAAACCTATTTCGCACGATTACGTATTTCTCATGATTCAAAATAATACTTGTTTCACAGAAATGAACACAAGTCCAAAACACAAAAAATCCCCTAAAAGACACCCTTTTTAACGTTTTTTCTTGATTCTTTTTATACAACTAAGTTTCTAAGCCTATATCTTGCATAAAAACATAAACTTTATGGTTTTTAACACCAAAAACTTATGGTTTGATGAATTCGTACGAGTAGGCTTCGAACATAAATAAACCAAATGAACAACCAAGATAAACGCACATGAATCTCACGATATCACCCCATGGCGACTGATACCAATTGTAGAATATCAAATCACACAAAAATACTTAAGAAAGAAAGAAAGAAAAACTAGAGAGAGAAATATGGTTAGAAACTTTAGTGAGAGAAAGAAATGTGTAATTGTAAAATGAACCAACACCCTTTCTATAGGATGGAGAGGGCTTATATAGTGTCTGACATTGTGGCGTGGTCAACATAAGGGTGCCTTATGTTGACTCGGTTAGCTTATCTTTAATCAAATGCTTAACTACGAGCTTTGAAATATATATTAGGAGTGACCGAGTCTTTTTCATAATCCTATCATTATATCCCTCGGCATTGATATTATAATATCACTCAATTGATGAGGTATCCTTGCGGATTTATGAATGAGAGTAACATTATACTTTTGGTTCAACATTTATATGTTTAGCCTTAGTATGACATCAGCAAGTGAATCAAGAAGGTTGTGTATTTTGTTCTTGAATATCTTCAAGATCTATAGATGCTCCCACTTACTTTTGTAAGTAGAGACAATTCTCTAAATACTAAGTATTTAAGAAACAATAAATTGTTCTAAATTGGGACATACAAAATACATTTTACAGTTCTAGCTTGTTAATAATATGCTTCATAAGATATTAACAAGTTTTAGAACTTTAATCAAGACATAATGGGATTCATCTCAATCCATAAATAAATAATGTCTTGAATACCTTCATGGTTGAAACTATATTGAGTGTATACATGACACACATAATTTTCTAATCTTTAATAGATTTTAGAGGTAGAGCAAATAAATTTATCAAGAATCAAACAATATGAATATAGTTTGTTTCAACACATTTAGACATACCATAAGGATATGGTATTCTATGAGTATTGGGATTGTAATATTACATCACAATTCCTTAGATAACGTAATTCTCTTTTAGGTCAAATACTTACCAATTGGGTCAAGCCAAATTATATACACAGTATTTTAAAACCAAGTGCATGCTATAACGTATATTACTTTGAATAGTTCAAGAACTCTATGTTCATGTGTTTACAAGAAAACAGAACATGCCAAGTATACATTATAAGTCTTTGAATAATTCAAGGACTTCATGTTTATGTCCTAACAAGAAGACATAAAAAATTTACTAATTACTTTATGTTATGAGTTATTGATAAATTCAAGGACTTTATATTTATGTCTTAACAAGAAAACATAATTATATTAACTAAATTAATTATGAACGCATACTCATAAGTTTAATAGTAATTTCAAGTTAATTTCATACTTCATAATTATGATTTTATAATTAACCATAACAATATTGACTAAAACATGTAGTTAATGAGTTGAAGTAGCTTAATATTATATCTTGACATTTAAATGTAATAAGGCAACAAACATCTTATGTGTTTGAGTCCTAGTAGAATTATTACCTTTCTTACCTTGCGATCAAGAGAAACCAATAATATGTTGTTTCTTGCACACACTTTGAGATTCCTCCCACTTGTGTAAGGTACAACATCATATTATGCAGACAAACAATATGATAATGTCAAGATATTAAAGTAGATTTAGAACCATGTTGTTTAATAAGGAATTGTGCATGATTATTCTATAGATAACGTTTCGGGAAGCAATATCAGAAAGGCAACATGTTATCATATAAAATAAGATGCAGTAATCCTTACAACCATGGTTGTTTATATTGGGAAAGTAATGAATTATTTTAAGGCAAGCTAGAAATACTATGAGTAACTAACAAGTAAATACAACTTGTAGCTCTCACTGAATTTAGACAACATTACATGCATGTCTTTTCATTAGTAAAACGCAAAGCTCCCACTGGATTTTTAAACATTGTAAGCGTTACATCACCGGTAGAAAGCAAATAACGATTTATTTACTTTCCTACTCTCTTAGAATACCTACAAGTAGCAATGTACTTAGGTATTGTACAGAGTATATGAAGTTTTACTTATGTAGATGAGGGACTAGCCATCCATGCTTTCAATAACTTGAACATTTAGCATGCAATTCCTCCTTAATAGGTCTGCATAGCCAAAAGGGTGTTTAGCACCTTAGGAATAAAGTGAGTCCAAGAAAAATACCTAGAAGACATGCTAGTAATTTTCTTTACTCGTTGCAGTTTATTGAGAATTCCTCTTATTAACATTTACAACTCATACATAGTCTTGACAAGTGCAAGATTTCATTATTTTGGTAGCTATAGACAAAATATTCTCTAGTTACACAAAATATTTTATCTTTCGAAGATTTTAGAACCTAAAAAGGGTAATAAATGATTGAAAGTGAGTTTAAATATAATGAGAAAATTTTCAATTGTAATCCTATCTTAATTTTTTCAAGCAAAGAGAAGAGATAGGAGTAAGTATCTCTCTTTCTTACTAGAAAAGGAGACTATGTTTGTCTTTTCAAGAAAAACAAACTTTCGTTTACGAATTATGTTGCAATAACATAAATAATTAGAACATAGAAAGTTCAATTCTAGTATTTTCGATAATTAATTCTTTTAGAAATAAACTACCTATTGTTTTAAATAAAACAATTAATTTACTAAAAGAGTAAGATCCAACTTGAACTCCCACTTATTACAGAAGGTCTGACCAACTAGTAAACAAATGGGACAAGAGGTAAGCGCCATACGTTAATTGCATTAAAAGTGCAACTCTTAGATTTATGAGACATATGACATTAGTAACACATATAGTAATGTCATGTACATGTTTTATCTCATCTTATACCTCGGGTCTAAGGTCTGACCAAGCATACT
Source organism: Tanacetum coccineum (assembly GCA_026074375.1). Classification (NCBI taxonomy): domain Eukaryota; kingdom Viridiplantae; phylum Streptophyta; class Magnoliopsida; order Asterales; family Asteraceae; genus Tanacetum; species Tanacetum coccineum. The sequence goes on from BQNB010029871.1 coordinate 45,919, forward strand.
CGATTAAGTCAACCAATGTAAGAACTTGCATTAATTAACATAGGTCTGACCTATAGAGAAAAATTACCTTGGGTTGGAATTAACCTGAGGTCTGACCAGAGAGAAAAAACCAATTGCAAGTGTTCTTAGATTGGACGGCATCAACTTAAATTACAAATAGGGCATCACATAAGTTTAATAAAACCATATGTCAAAAGGTGTACAAAACGCACGCATACATCTTTGTAACACAAGTTAAGAAAAACAATTTTGTTAACTTATTTAGGTGTGCTAATATCACAGGAGAAAATTACAAATTGACCAAACCTTATATTGTACTCTTGCATGTTACTGAAGACACAAGTTCTTCCAATAATTGCCTCATATATCAAAACATATAATGGCGCGGGAAAAGATTAAAGGTAAATTAAACCCTAGAAGATCACTAAAGCCATGTCCTTGCATGAACCCGCACATATGCGATACGCCTTGCATTTCATAGTACAGTAACAATTCATCATATGATAAAAACACAAAACTTTTGTAGTTTTAAATGGATTATAAGTTGATTTATTTTGCAAGTCTCGTCGTGGGAGGTCACGTTTCTAAGCGCAACATTATAGATAACCACACCTGAGTGACACATAAGACTTTGTAAAACAATTAACTTAAAATAAAACAAGTTTTGATAGTTTAATGCCTGTTTTAATTTGTTAAAAAATAATTTTTATAAATAACACATAGAAGGTCACAAGGAATTAAATATATGTGTGTATAACAGACAAAATTAAACCAAGTTACTCTATAAGTATTAGTCTGTTTATGGTTTCAAAAAGCATTTGCATATATTTATAGCAAGTCACAATGAATAATAACATGTAAACACATAAACAGACAGAAAGAGAGGTAGAGGTGAATATAGACTCTAAGAAGAAAACAGTAAATCAGATAATGGCCGAGTTCTCATTCCTCATTACAAGGAAGGAGTCTTCCCCAAACGAGAACCAAAAGACCCTCACTAGGTTTTCAGCTCAGTACCTAATGGGCCACATACATCATATAACATGATTACGTGGGTCTTATGGCCGGATAATAAATAATAGAAATAAATAAAATCCGTATTCAATTAACAATTTAATAGATCTACCCTTTTTATGCTTTATTAACTATTAACATAACTAAGATCTAGTTTTTAATTAACTATACATGACAAGAATGCATGTTATTGTCATGTTCTTACTAATAAAACAATTAATTAAAATTATATGTAGCGAATCTAGCGTTTATTATTGTGTGTAACCCATAACATCAAACGAGTTGGCTCTGATACCACTGTTGGGATTTTACAAACTAGTTAACCAAGTAACTACGAGTACGCAGCGGATGGATTTAGATTTGATATTATGAATTAACACATATAAATTAAACAAGTAATTTACTAACCTTTTGTTTATTAAATTAAATCAATAAATATAATGAGATCTTGATTCTTGACACCGTTAGTGATTAAAATGATCATCTTTATGATATGCTCACACTACACATCACACGAGTACGTTAGGATGTGTAGAAGTATCAAATCACTTAACAAATGTAGGTAAGAAAGTCTAGAGTGAGAAAGGGAGGGTTGTAACACTTAGAGAGAGAAAGAAAGGAAATGTGTGGATGTGAAAATGAAACAACCAACCCTCTCCAAGGTATGGAGAGGGTATTTATACCTATACTAGGGCCGGTCAACTTAAGCATATCTTATGTTGACTCGGTTAGCTTGGTAAGTTTCCAAATATTACGCTACGAGCTATTATATGATATATTGAAAGTGACCGAGTCTTTTCTTGATTTCTAACAATCTTCCCCTAAGGGAGGTCACTCTAATTTACAAAACTTAAGCTTAGCATTCTATGAATGTCTTCAATCTTTGATCGCAGTCTTGTTTTCTTTGATCTTTATCTTGTGAATCTTGATGTAGTAATCTTTAGACTTTTAGACTTTAGCTTGTTTCTTTGTCTTGACTTGTATGTGATCTTGAACTTGTTGAGATCATCAACCAAGCATGATCTCTTTTTTCCATTTTATAATCTTTGCCTTCTTGTGATCTTGTGACTTTTAGACCGACATGCTCATACCTTTCTTTGTCTTGAAAAGCTTGTAAATTCATCTTTCTTGAAATTATTTAACTTTAATACTTTGTCATTTCAAGGAAGACGTGCGGTATCAGAGTAGCGAAAGTCTTTTGAAATATGTACTTGAGCTTTCATAATGTTGTTACATATGTCGGTCGGGTATGAGCATGTGGTATTGACTTTATCTCATCGGGATTGAGGCTTCGCCACCATAGGATTTGATCTGCAAATAAACAGTTAGCAATAAAGCTTATGATCGAATATGGCTTTGTCATCTGACCGTGTTTGGTTAGATCAACCTTCGGTGTTATGAGTACCGACCTGTGATCAGGTAGATTTATCTTTAAAGATGAATCTCCTTGACAGGATTTCAAGCTTGTAGTATTGATTTCTCTAATATGTGAGTATCAGATTCATCATACTTAGCTTGTTCTCAAACTAGAACGTCTCAAAGCAGACAGCACGGAAAGAGTAAATCGGTAAGTTACTATCTTCCCGATTGAGTCGTCAATTCGTGTTCAACTTTCCTATGTCTAGATACCCTTGTGAAGCTTCCCATGGACATAAGATTGAAAATTGATTTAGGAAAATCAGTCGTGTGTTAATATGCAAACGGTTTTATAACATACCAACAATTTTATCTTTTTTAAAATTCATTCGTCAATTCATAAGCTGGACCGAATCGATATCCAGTGTCACAAGTTTGATCCATATAGGATCTCACAAGTTACTTACCGCAGAGCTTGTTTGATGTTGGCTCTGGAAGGATTTCCATCGTCATTGTGAATACTTTTAGTTTCACTCTGATGTTCTAGCAAAATTACAAGAATAATGTGTAGGACTCTTAAGATATTTCTTGTTGTTACAATGTGTGATTCAACAAGTATATTTTGCATTAGTGTCCTAATAAGATTTTGGATGATCAATTTTATGGCTTTAGACTCAATAGTGCACATTTAATTTTAATGATCGAAGGCTGGAACTGATTGCCACATTTTCAATACTAACTAACTCGGAGTGAGAAAGTCGATAGAAATGTGTGTAATCTCTGTGAGTTTTGAAACAAGAGTCTTTTCGACCTTGAGTGGCTGGGAAGGGTTGTGCATTACGTCGTTGGGTCCATGACTACTGTCTTCAATACCAGACAACAACTTAGTGTTTCTGACAGTTTATGTATTGACCCGGTTTCTACTTAAGTGTAAGGATGGCTTCTTTCTTTTCATCCTTTATCTTAACTTTTTTTCATTCTTTAACCCCTTTAATGCTTACCTAGACTTCATCACTAACACCTTGTTGGGTTTGTTCTAGTGTTAGCTCTGTCTAAGTCCGCATTTTCCCATTTCTCACTTTTACTCCTTTTGTATCATACCTAAGGAATTCTATTCTATCTAATGGAATATCCCTGGGTAGATCTCTCCGATTCTGGCTGGATCATGGGAACGAATACCTAATCTTAACCACCTTATAACTCTAATTAATTATAAACATGGTCGGTCTTTGGTATTGTTCTCAGCCTTAAATCCATTTGAAAAACATCGATCAAGGTACTTTATGATATAAATCAAAACATTTAGTACCTCGCTGGTTTTACTTTTCAGAAATTGCTCCCCCTCAACACGTGCATCGATATTCAAAATTTTTTAGCACATGAAGGGTGAAGCTTTCACTATAGTCCTTAGAATCACATATTTAGTCATATATTTTAATCACATTTTCTCCCCCTTATCAAAAATGTCAAATCTCTTGATATTTTGTGTTGATCCTACTTCAATAGATCGAATTCCTTAAGCTCATTTAAGGTTTAGTTATATTAGATAAATCTAACACAACTATAGTAGAAACTTTGTTTGAATGTATTAAATATTATGCGGAATCTAATCTTTAATATTAAGAAGAATTATCAATGAAACAGTAATTCAATGAGAAACAATTTAACAAATAAGCTCCAATATTATTAATGATAATAATACAAATACTCTTACAGTATTAGGGTTACAAAGACCTTGAAGCTATGAATTATACGTCTAATGATATATGAAAAGATTTTGGTTCTGGCTGGTACATCAAACTTTATGTCCTAGGACCTCCTTTTATACACCAAGGAGCCCTAGTCGGCTTACAATACTTTCCTAAGTATTCATAATATTTTCTATAAATACATAACTTAATACATATCATATAAGCAGTACTAACAACAAACAGTACTAACTTATTAACCTTAGCAGCATTAACTTATCTCTGAACAGTCTTAATCTTGAGCAGTAGTAACTACTTAGCATATTTTCTTTGAAGTATCTGAGCAGTACTAACTCTATTAGCAGTACTAACTATGTACTAGCAGTAGTAAACACTTAGCATATTTTCTTTAAAGTATCTGAGCAGTACTAACTCTATTAGCAGTACTAACTATGTACTAGCAGTAGTAAACACTTAGCATATTTTCTTTGAAGTTCATGAGCAGCATTAACACAAACATGAGCAGTAGTAATTTAAACAACATCAAGAAGACTTTTATCCCAACATTCCTCCCCTAAACTTGATATTCTTCTTCAAAATCATCAAGTTTCTTCATTTAAAGCTTCATCAACACCAGGAGGATGCTTCCAAACACTTATTTACTTCTTAAGCTATTTTATGATGAATTTAAGAAGCTGATAAGCCATTTCACTCTCATAATTAATTTTAAGCTTCTTTTCTAACATCATTGAAAGTGTAAGTGGTGCAAAGGGATACTTCTTCTCTACCAACATATAAATCTACATATGTTACATCCTTAAGGAATGTACTCTATAGGAGTCATACAGCTTCTAATCTAATACTTTGTAATCTTGTTGATTCCTCCATATTTTATCTTCTACATGTGGTTCAAACACTATTTTCAAATCACCCCATAACAACAAATCCAAGTCTTCTACTGGTCTTGTTGACTTATATTTAGCTTTTACCAACTTGTAAAAATCTTCTAAATCTGCCCTGTTAAAACTTTTAAGCATATGACTAAAGATCTTGTACATTTGAGACTTTCTATCAGCTCTTATTATTTGATAATAGATTTTTCGTCCTTCTTTATGAATCTTCCAGCCACAATACTTGGAGACTTAACAGCTAAAGGTATAGCATCAATTGTTACCTCTTCTTCATCTGAAATGATTTCTAAACACTGTTTAAGCTCTGTTGTTTCTTTATCATCTTCCACCTTTTGCTTCTTTGCATTCTATTGTATTAGCTCTGTTCCTACTCTCTTTTCTTTGCCTTCTACCAACTCTGTTCTAAAGTCTTCAATTGTATTTACCCTTTTGAATGCTCTTTCAAACATCTCTTGGATAGAATCAAACCCTTTCAACTTCAAATCTTGGAGCTTGTATCCTTCCATGTTCTTTAGGTAAGTATATATTATCTTTCTCTTTTGAGCTTTTGTTGGTGGTTTGTTTCTTTTCTCTTCTTCTATTTTAGCTACAAAATGCTTTCTTCTTTTCTCTAAGAGTTGTTGAAATAATGTAGCCTTTTCTTCAACATACAACTCTTCTTATTCTTGTGCTTGCAATCTTTTAGCCAATTGATGATCAACATCAATCTTTGCCTGTATATCATCCCATGTTTCAATCAAGGCAATATTGGCTTCTTTTTCTTTTTCAGCTCTCTCTCTTGAAAGTCTTTCTTCTTTCTCAAATTCACTTGTTACTTTAAAGCAGTTTCTCTATCATGCCTGATTTGATCTTTCTTTTCATAAGGCTTCACAGGTCATTATCATACGCCCTTTACCTTTGTCCTTGTGATTGTTGTGAAGATAGTTGTGAAGATATTGTTGTTGTAGATTCACCTAACTCTTGTATAACAATCCCTTTCTCCTTGGATTTTGTACTTTTTATTTCCATAAGTGCTTGAGCCAAAGTAATATCATCAACAGTTATAATTGTAGCAGTAGTTGTTGTAGCAGCACTAATAGTTGTTGCATCAGTAATTAACATAACACTGTTAATACACATAATAATTGTACAGTATTGTTGGTAGCAGCACTAACAACACTAACTATATCACCAGCAACACTAACTTGAGCAACATCAATAATTAGCTTAGCAGTGTTAATAACTTCAACTACTTCTTCAACAACATTAACTTCATCATTTACTTCTTTAACAGCATCTTCTTGTTCTACAACAAACACCTCCATTCCATCTAAAACATCCACATCATAAACACTAACCAGGGTAATTTCTTCATCTGCATCAATAGCATCAATCCTCCCTTGTTTGGATGCATCCTCACCCAAACTTTCATCATTATCAGAGGATTCTACCCGAGCAGTCAAACCAACTTTGTATAATAATCTCTTCAGCTTATGAGTTCTTGACCTATTTTTCTTTTCAAGCTTCTTGACCCTGCTTTTCACACTAGCAATTTCATAATGTTGAGTGGTCTTTGTCTTCTCCAAATCAAGAACCATGTTTTGTAAAGTGGTACATAGTGCTATCAATTCATCAAATTTAAGTCTATCCTCATCACTTCGAAGTATGTTACCTCTTGCGAGCAATGAATCATTAGAATGTTTAGATACATTCTCAAACCTAGTTTGAGCAATAGTATCCCCCATGGTTTCTTGGCACCTGGGACCACCACCTGAAGTAGTTCCTAGGGAACTAGATTCATTAGGTGTTGCCTTGGATTGGGTCTTATTGATGTTACCACTGTCCTGCTCTGCTTCTAAGCTAGAAGCAGTAGTGGCAGCCCTCACCAAACTGTCACCCAACTCCTTATGGACAGCCTCATCTGCAACATTTTCACTAGGATCACTAGGCTGAGGTACCTGAGTGTCCTTTCTTTTAGGCTTCCTAGGTTTTTGTGTCTTTTGAGGTTGAGTTGATGGTTGAATAATGGTGGGTGTGTGATGGGGATCAGTTAGAATTGCTGAACCTTTACCCAATTCTGATTGGTTTTGTACCATCATTGTTTGAAATAAAGGTGTTACTCTATCAGAAAAATCTTTGCCTACCCTTCTCATATTTCTAAATATCTTTTTAGTGTGAGAGGGTGCAATGTAAATTCTCTTATGAGTTGGCATTCCATCAAGTTGTTGATCCAAAAATACTTGTACAAACCTTAGATACATCAAAAATTTGCCAGACACATTATCCAAGTTTCTAATCATACTTTCAAAAATGAATTTTGAAAAGTTAAATTTCTGATTTGTAGCTAAACAGATAATGGCAGATGCCATAGTACTACTAAATTCATTCCAAGCAGTAGTCTTTGGACTTAGACACTGTAAAATAATATGGATTAGAAATTTCCATTATGGGGAAAAGAATGGTTTATATAAGGTGAGTTTTTGTAAAATTTTCTCATACCCCATCGGTGTAAGTTGTTCAAAAATGGTAGAATTTGGTAAACAATAAATACCTTCCTCATCTGCTAGTTGAAGATCTCTTCCAATAGATGATTCAGTGATGATGATCTTCTTGCCATCTACTAGGGCATGCAATTGTTCTTCCTCATTGATATTTTTGGCCTTGACAGTAGACCAGAACTATTCAATGCAAGAAATATATATTAGGATTGATCGTTAGTGCATACCATATAGGGTGTGCATTCAAAAAATCCATAATTTGTTCAAACCTATCACTTTCTATGGGTTTAGACAAAAATGCGACCATATTATGAGTATAAGAAACTTATAGAGTTATCATTTATGTTGGGTTTGATAATGGAAATGATAAAAGTAAGTAGGTTTGTAGTAGTTAGGGTTTGTAGTTAGAGAGTATTCGAAAGAGTGAAATTGATTAAAGGATCGATTGAAACCCTTAATCGAAGTATTTATGGAAAATACCCTCAACAGCATTAACTTTCTCCCAGCAGTAGTAAGTTATGCCTAGCAGCATTAACTTTGAGTCACCAGCATTAACTCCAATTCCATTCTAAACAGCTTTTCCATCATCAATTTATAACTTTTCTTTGCTTTTCCTGCAAAATGTTAGTCCAAAAACCAAGAAAACACAAGCCATAGCAAATTTCACAATTATCACAATATTAATTATACCTAGCAGTAGTGAGTATAACTAACAGTAAAAACTCAGCAGTATTAAGTATAACCAGTAGTATTAATTATACTTAATAGCAGAAACTTTAATGACATGAATAACAGTACCAATTCATACAAAACTCTACAAAAACATAAAGAGATAAAAGACTTTAAAGATTTAGTATTCCAATACTAACAATCAAATATTGAAATCTACTTACATCAAAAGCTTTTGTAAGCAAATCAGCAACATTCCTGTCAGTATGGATTTTGACCATTTGAATCAATTTCTTTTTATTGCAATCTCTAATAAAATGATGTCTGGTCTCTATATGCTTTGTTTTATAATGAAAAACAGGATTTTTAATTATGCAAATACTACTGTTATTATCAATAAAGATTTTGGTATGCATAAATTTATACCCATAATCAAGTAGTTAATTCTGAATCCAAAGCACTTGTCTACAGCAACTTGAAGCAGCCACATATTCAACTTTTGTTGTGGAATTTTCAACCACTGTCTGTTTCTTGCACTACCATGATATTAATCTACATCCAAGAAATTAACAACCTCCTGTTGTAGATTTTCAATCCAAGCTTGCTCCAGCATAATCACTATCAGTGTATGCTACCAAATCAAAAGGAGAATCTTTTGGATACCAAAGGCCCAATTTTGGTTGACCTTTTAAGTACCTAAAAATCATTTTCACAGCATGAAGATGTGAAACCTTTGGATTGACTTGGTATCTAGCACAGGCACACACTGCAAACATAATGTCAGGTCTTGAAGATGTAAGATACATCAATGAACCAATCATTGACCTATACATATGAACATCCACTTCTTCACCATCTTCATCCTTGAGCAAAGGCTTTTGAGTTTCTATTGGTGTGCTTGCAGTCTTGACTTTTGTAAACCCAAATTTCTTTAAAATTTCATTAACATATTTATCTTGACTAATAAATATGACATCCTTCTTCTGCTATACTTGTAATCCCAAGAATAATGTAAGTACTCCCATAGAACTAGTCTAAAATTTCTCATGCATCAACTTCTCAAATGCATTGCACAGCTCTTTCTTTTTTGAACCAAAGATGATATTATCCACATACACTTGGACCAGCAAAATATCACCTTTGTATCTTTTGATGATTAAGGTCTTGTTAATTTTCCCTCTTTGAAACTTATTGTCCAACAGATATGTTGACAAGGTTTCATACCAAGCTTTAGGGGCTTTATGTAGTCCATACAGTATTTTTTCAACCTTGTATACTCTATCAGGAAAGTCTGGATCTTCAAATCCTAGTGGTTGACATACATACACCTCTTCTTTAATCTT